>VXAV01006650.1:189017-202898 GCA_013399715.1 Alectura lathami
TTTTGCTAGATAGGCATTCTGGGGAAATCTGGAGCTTTCTGTTGAAAAGTTATTGAAGTGTTGCTATGTTTGGAGCATTTTCTGATATTCAGCTTTCTACTGTAGAAATTAGAATTTGCCAGAGAGGGAAAACATCCTCTGTTGCTGCTGCTGCTGTTGACAGGTTTTGGTAGGAAATCTCTCCTTCCCTGCTTTCACTGGGGAATGAAGAGCTTGCACTACACATAGAACTAGAGCAAAAGACAAACATGGAGAATGACAAAATCAGATAAGTCAAAGTATCCTAATTTGTTTATTATCTGCTCTTTGGTGCTTCCTCTTCTTAGCTTCTTGTCTTTTTTTTTTTTTTTTTTTTTTTTTTTTTTTTTTTTTTTTTTAAATACTTGTCAAAACTCCTTTTTCAGGCTATCAGCTTTCCTCACAGGGACTGCTATTGAGTTTGCACAAAGGTGAGCATGTTTGGGCTTGACTGGCAGAGGGTTAAGGGTTACAGCACATGCCAATCACTGCAGACACCAGCCAGAAGTGAAGGTCATCCTGGCAACCCTTTGCTATGGCAAGTATCACGGGAGCCCAAGCAAGAAGGATGAAATATTCAATGTAAAACGCTGAGCAGAGCCCCTGAGGGGAAACACAGGCACACAACTAGCTGAGAACCCTCACGGTTAGCACTCTACTGCCTCACTGCAGTCGGGGCATTCGTGCAGGCCCTGACAAACTTTGTTGCTGCAGGCTGGTATTTTCGCTCTGTGTCATCTTACAGTTTTATGTGCCACCAGCTCCGTGGCAAGATTATGCAGCTGCAAGATAAACCTGGGCTGTCCTCAGCTTAACCTCAAGAACATGCTTTGTGGCCTGATTAGGTCTGGGTCGGCAAGGCCTGGTGCCCAGACACAGGTAATTTCAGGGAAGGCAGCACGCTCCGATGGACGCAGCATTGTTTCTAGAGAAAACAGTTGACATCACTGGGATAAGGACAGATCTGACGTGACAGTGTCAGAGAGACAGGGGCTGACGCCACTGGGGTGACATTTTAAATACAGTCCTAGATGGTTTATTTGCAAAGAATGAGCATAATGGCGCTCCCGGAGATGAAGAACTCCACCTGCTCCAGAGATGTAGCTATAGCAACCTCCACAAGACTACATTGCTAATCTGCAGGTGTTGAAGAGGCATAGATAGATGCTGTTGAGTAATTTGGCTCCAAATAGATACTTTGATCTGCATAACAGCTTGCATTTATATCCCAAATATGGATCATTTCCACTTCTACGGCTCTTCCTTAAAAAAGCAACACTCCCATTCTCTACTTTTTAAAACTTGCCTGTGCTATCTAATAAGCCTGACAGCTCCATTACTTTTGGGTGGGGAAGGGTTTGGGGAGAAGGAAACTGTTTCATTGCCAAAATTTCCCAAAATATTTCTTGCATGTTTTATCTGAGTGACTCTTCAGTGGGAACAAAACCAAACAGAAGAGAATAGGTGTTCCGATTTCCTGTACACATGGTGCACTGACGAATCAATTGCATATTCACCACAGAGACGGCCTTTTCCACTGCAGACACTGGTGACAGTCTCCAAACATGTACCAAACCAGATTATGCTTCATTAGCAGCCATAACACTGTTAAAAGCATCAAGCTAACGTCTGCCCGGCTTTACTCTCCACGAGACATCATTGAACTTGGTGGGGATGCCTGGGATGGAAGTCAAAGCAGAATATGGCTCATCATCAAACAGCACTAAAGGCACCTGGACCTTTGATAAGCCAAATCCGCAATACACTGATTCAATGAAAGGGAGGAATTCAATAGCTCCAAGAGAAAAATGACCCTTCATTGTATTCCTGCTAATCTGCTGGAGCACTCCTTTAGGAGGGGAGTTCAGTCACACACTCATCATTTCATGAAAGCCGGTAAAGGACATTTGATGAAGCCTCTAAAGCTGGTATAGCTTACCCCTTTCCTTTTCTCCTCTTTATCCTTTATTTCTTTGCCAACCGAACATCCCACAGCCTCGTTGCTCCACTTGTTTCCTGAAGTAGCCTATCCTGCCTCGTTTCCTGACACTGCTTCGCTTATGTCTTTGCATGCTGCTGCATAATCACCTTGTTTCTTTACCTGAATGATTTTTCTGTATTAAAGGTCTGCAAGCTGGAAGTTGAAAGCTTGCCTTTCACACGAACTGCATGCATGTGACAGTGTAGCTGTCCACATCACAATCACCTGCTGCTTTTCCCATGGAACCGTGCCTTGTCCCTTTGCTTGGGATGCAGCCCTTCCAGCAGCTTTACCTCATCACCGAAATCAGAAGTTCCTCCTTCTGCCCCTCAGCTTTGAACAAATTGCTTCTGGTTACTCCCTATCAACCGTGCTTCCCAATCTGAAATCACAAGCTCCTTGTCAGTAAGGCTGCATTAGTTATACTCCTATCTTTTAATGTTTTATCAGTTAGATCTTCTGCAATTTCTCCATTACCTTGCCTGAGACAGGTACCAAGTGAACTGGACTATATTTACCTGGATGGTTTCATTTGCCTTGGAATTTTTACACAATACTGACATTGACCTTTGTGAATTTCCACACAATTTTGTGATTTATTGAAAATTTACATACGCAAGCTAAAAATATCCCGTATCAACTCGTCCATGACTCTTGGGGGCCACTTTTGTGGACCTTACAATTTCAAAAATGCTTAATCTTGGTACAAGTCGTTCAATATCTTTATTAATTATTAATATGTCCAAAAATATACTGTTCAAAACAGACAACAGAAATAATTGCTGAACCATTTTGCCTCTTTTTTCATTGTTACTAATGACTTGGCTGTCTCCAGCTGGTAATGAGACGATGACACTGAAAGTTTTTGCTGCCATTACTAATAAGTTTTCAAGAAACACTTCTTCCAAAACATAGCCTGACCAGCCATGAATTTTCTTCTGATGTCTTTAGTATCCTTTATCAATTTTCTACACTTCATAAGCTCTTATTTATATGGATTTTTATTACCTCTTTCTTTTTCCCATATGCTGCATATTGCTTTTTAATTTGTTATTCCTGCCTTCATTCTTCCGCTGAAAGAGAATGGGCTTTTCACCAACATCATTCAGCTCCTTCACTGTGAAGTAATGGCTTTTTGGCCATTTAATATGTGCTTCTTCCTCATATATTTTTTTTTCCCTCATTTACATTTCTATGTTTGCTTCTGCCATTAAACTCCTCTTCACATTGTACCTTTTCCCAGTTTGGAAGACCAGTGCTTTTAACTTCCAAGCGTGTGCAGAGTTTTGAGTTACACAGCTTGTCAGGCGCTGGCAACTGTCTCCGGGCAGCCTGTGCTTTTTCCTTGCCATACAGCCCACTGCCTATGGAGGACACCAGTCTGCACCTGGCCTGGGGCAGCACAGTATCTGCACATCTGCAGGGATTCAGTAGGCCAATTACATCAGATTTCTTCCCATCAGTACATATTTTCAGCTCTTCCTGCTTGCTGCCCAAGCCCTTCATGTTGACCTATTAGCCCACGGAAAGTAAGGGCTCTTGGCAGCCTGTGTCATGATGTTTCTTGGCGCTGGTGCCCATGAGGTGAGAGAAGATCTCTGGCCAAGGGAGCCCTGGTTCACCTCACCCTGTGGGACACTTGGGGGATGAGGCTGACTCAGAGGGCAGGAGCGGCAGAACTACAATGAGCGCTCATGCTTAGTCCTTTGCCTCAACTGCAAATCCTGTCCGTCCTCCTGAATTGCTTTCGAGCTGTATTGCCTGCAGACGTGCAGAAATGATTTTAGCAAGGCCAAATAGCATCTCGGTTATTGAGTTGAGTGGGAAATATCACATATTGCTGAAGGAAGATCTTAACTTTCTCTCTGTACGTGCATGTTAGCCCGTAGCAGAAATAGCTCCATCTAGAAAAATATTATTTTAGGAATCAAAATCAGCACTTTTTCATGTTTGAGTATGTTGTTTTTCACCTTGCTTAGCGCTTCAAGTGCAAGGTCATGTGGCAAGTCATTATGCCAGCAATGTTTATCCCCATTTGAAGAACTCCATCAAGAATTGATGTGAAAAAGATCTGGGTAATGCCTATTTCTTTTTCTTGACAACAGCTCCATTATTCAAAATCTATGTATGCAAAGTCATTTGCTGCAAGAGATCTTCATTTTAATTGCAGGCAGCAGCCATTTCGAGGAAAAAGCCAATATTCTTAAAACAGGAATAATCTTTTAAAATGGTAATATTAGCACCCCCATCCTATGGATTTGTATCAGGGAAATACTGTTTTGAAGAGGCCTCTGGAGACCACCCAGGCAAAGCTCCCTCTTGCAGGTGGAGCAGCATCAACACCAGCTCAGGCCAGGCTGCAGCTCAATCACTCACTCACCCCTTGCACACAGATTTCTGTCTGTCTATCCCAGTGTGTACACACATACACCAAATCACAACTTTTATTAGCCTTCACTATTTTTAGTAGTTTTTAAAATCTTACGCAGGTGCCGTATCTTAGAAATGCAGCTTTTAATACCAGCTGTTTTCACTCTGCTAAGTGTTTTATCTAGAAGATTAGATTACACACCCTGGGGAAGAAAGCGACTTAAATACATTGTACAGCAGGTAAAGTGCTTTGGGCTCTGCATTGTGTCATTAAGACCAATATGAGAAAGCAGCAAGACTTATCTTAATCTTGCTGATCGCCTCAATTAACACAGTCCCACAGTGTCCTCCCTGATATCTCATCCCCATGGTTTCTTGTTCTATGCATTTTGCACTGATGATGTTCTTTATCAGATCATTGCTAAGGGTACAAAAGTACGTATTAAGTACGTGAGGATGTGGCAGTTATTGAGAGGAGTCACGTGCCTAATTAACATGGAAATTAGGCAATGGACTATTAAGTCTTTCATGCAAGGGAAAGAAATGTACTAGATACAGGCCCTAAAAATAAATAAATAAATAAATAAATAAAGTAAAAGGAGAAAGAAAAAGCACACAGGGAAGGAATCTAATTATAAACAGAATTCAAAAGCAATGCCATTCAAAACAACCTGTCTACTCCTGGCAAACACTTTCATCATACAGAAATAACTTCTCATACACAGCAACATAAGCTCGTGGTGAAAAAGAGGGGGGCTGTCCTCCCACAGCTCACACATCCAAGAAGTAGTGAGATTATCTCTGTACTCATGGGACTTTTCCTTATTCATGAGGGTGGTCTCGACTCCCAGAGCAGCCCCAAGTACATTCCTCAGTCACATGAGGACAAATAAGGACAGATCCAGGGATTCTGATGAAATGATAACTTTTTTCTTTCCAGACAATTCCTCAAATTCTGCCTAGAATAAGATTGATGCAGTTAAAAAAATAAAATTCCCAGAGAGAGAAGATCAGAGAGTTTGGGATGCTGACAGCCTTCAACTGCTGACAAGAGCTGCTAGCAGAAACAATCCCCCATCCAAAATTACTTCCTGTTCTCTGATGTGCCATCCGATGCTCTGGGTGGCCTTTGACAAGTGTCCCAGAGCCAGGCTGCTGTGGCCGGCAAGCGCAGCTGTCACAGGAGAAAGCAGCGTCTGGCTGCGCTGCCTCCCCAGTGCACACCCTGCCACCAAACGTCATCTCGGGGATCTCACCCCTGTCAGTACGGATTTTCTCTTCTCTTAAGTCTCATGATGAGAGTTGACAACTTGGTGACTGCTTTGGTTCAAACGTTTTTCATTTCTGTTTCTACCACCCCCAACCCACCTCCAACAAGCAATGCAGGGGATCGTGTTTTGGAGAAAAAGCGTGGAAAGTGAAATGCTCATTTTAAACATGTTTTAATTGACGACTCACATGGGTCTTTAAATGTTTTGTCTGGATCAGCTTTTTAAACCAGTTGAACATTTGCACATCACTGGGTAACTTCTATGAAGCAGAGCAGCAGATCTTTTCTTCTATCCTCTGCCAAAATTTTAACTGATGTACACGTGTTTCTGAGCTGGGAAACCTCTGTCTTTTGTATTACCTTTCCTGACTGACTTCCTGACTATATGTTGCAGTAACATGCCAGCACAGCATAAAAGGAAATGTTCCTGGAGGAACATCCTTTACTAGTGAAGATGCAAACGTATGTAGCAGTACCCCATCCTTACTACTTATTAGGCAAAGAAAGCCTCATTTGCATTGCTGTGGTTTAAATGTAGGTGGTCTAAGATAAGTCACTGTCAGATGTCCGTAAATATTGATGAGCGCTCTGGGACCCTCTGTGTAAGCATCTGTTTCTTTTCTGTCACCATCTGAGAGCTGTGTATTACTAGAGATTGTTGATGGAGTTTCTGGGAGGGAAACACCTACCTTTGCTGAGCAAGTGACAGCAAAACAAAAGAAGAAAGTTAGGGAAGAGAATTTCAAGCTGAATAATGAATCAAACCAGGCTGGAGGCTGGTGAACCTTCACTAGATATCTGACATATTGGTGGCCTCCCTGCCTCGTGCTCCCTGAGCTCAAAGGATGCTTTGCAGCAGCTGCATCTCTGTACAGTGCCTGACTGTTGGTGCCCATAATAGCAGCCATGGATCATAGAATCATAGAATCATAGAATGGCTTGGGTTGGAAGGGACCTCAGAGATCATCAAGCTCCAACCCCCCTGCCGTGGACAGGGCTGCCAGCCACTAGCTCACTAGATCAAACTGCCCAGGAACCCATCCAGCCTGGCCTTGAACACAGCCAGGGATGGGGCAGCCACAACCTCTCTGGGCAGCCTGTGCCAGCGCCTCACCACTCTCTCAGTGAAGAATTTCTTCCTAAGAAATTCTTCCTAAGAAATGGAGTCTCTTGTTGGAGCAGGGTGAACAGCAGCCACCTGGGTTGGGGACAACACTGCTGCTCCTCTCCTGCAGATCACAGGGCAGAGATTTTGCCAGCAAAAATGATGGGGAAAGGTGAATCTGTGGCCACCTTCTACCTCCAGAGAACATCAGCAAGTCTAGTGAATTGTGTTCATCTTATCTATTGTGAAAAGATCTTGTCACTTCTTTCCTTTTTTTTTTTTTTTTTTTTTTTCTCCCTAATGGGAGTTTCAACACTCCTATTTTAGATGCCTCAGTGAAGTGCCTGAAGTCACAAGGAAGGGAGCTAGAACATCATTCTGCATCTGTTGTCTCCTGCAGAGAGTTGTCATCAGTCATCTTATCAGCACTAGCAGGTAAGGGACAGCACGACCCAAATTGCAGCCCCAAAACTAGGGGTGAAGTGAGGCTGTCCCAGACTGTGCTATGACAAGGTCACCTCCCTAAACCCCAGTTTCTACAAGTCTAAAATGAGAAAAACACTTATTGCTCCAATTTACTTTCTGTTTAAGAGGAAAAGTACTCCATAAGTGCTATGGTTTATTATTCTAATGTGACTGTAAAATCATGATGTCTTTATTGCAAAATGATCTTTAAAACATGAAGCATTAGGATGGTGACTGAAATCATTAGTATCAAATTGTTCTGCTTTTGCCCTGTCACATTGATACTTCAAAGCAAAATTGTCTCGTGGGCGTTCATAAGATTTCATAAGCATAACTTGTCTTTTCAAACCTTCTTCAGGGGAGGGGGGAAGAAGCCCCCAAACATTTTCTTAATGAATAAGGACTAGGGGGTTCTGCCTGTTTAATTCTGAGGCTCTCCTTTAACATTTAAATTCTGAACCTGCTACCAATCAATGTGATGAAAATGAGCCTCTGGTTGTTTGGAAGTGGTGCAGCCGGATATCCCTGCTCCTCAGCCCCTTCTGAGGCTGTTGGGCTCACTGAGATGCTGCGGGATGGAGACCACAGAGTCTCATCCCTCCTGCTGCCCTCACAAGGGGAGCAGAGCTCTCCCTGCTCCCCAGTGCACATGCTCTGTATCAGGGACCACATTTCCCTGCTGTGTTTGGGAGACTGTGTTTGGTAGCACAGGGAAGCCATGCCCATGACACAGCTGTCTTGTGCGTAACGTACGTAATTCATACGTAATCATACAAGATAAAAAGTGCGTGCCGTGTATTGTGCAGCTGCTGAGGTTGGAGACCATCTAGGTCTCCAGAACTCTACTATCTTCTCTATTTTACAGGCTACCATGTTCACAAGGGTTTGAATCCTCATTCCCTGCCTCCACTCACATTCAAGTTGTGCTGCATCCCAAAATCATATTTCCTCTTTTGGCAGAAAGTCCAGGTGACATTTCAGCAGACACGATGACTGCATTCTGCTATGTGGGGACATAGTTTGAAGAGCTTTCTTCCATCAGCAGCTCCACGGGGTCAATCTTCTCACTCTCCTTCAACTTGTCACACTTGGATCTCCCATTTTGAGGTTCAAGCACGTGCTTATGGCTGCCTGGTTTTGACCCAGTGCATGTGCAAGGAGGGAAGCTTTCCATTCCTGCTCATTTCACATGGCATGATACTACCATGTTCCTTGGTTTCAGGAAAGTTTCTTTTTACTGTACGGTGGTGTGTAGGTCTGAAAGACACAGGAACATTTGTGAATTTATGTATGTAATGTCACAAGTGAAGGCTAACAAAGGAAAAAACAATACTGTGGCTCTGATGCAGTTATTGAGTATAACTAGTATCTAGTTTTATGGCAAACCAGTTCATTAGCATTTAAATCGATTCTTAAATATTTTCCTTGAAATTTGGAGCAATATAAGCCTTAAATCCAGGACTGGTAATATTGTGATTTTTATGTCTAATTTTAGATTTAATTTGTGGTCTGATAGATTGTGATTATGTAGCCGTGCAATTTGAGAGAGCTGCTTTAGAATGCACAAATTTGTGTTTTGCCTTTAATGAGTAAAAGAATAAAATAAAAAGGAAGAAGGCATTACCCCACGTCCATATGCAAAATTGACAGCAAATCCTGAAACACTTGTACATAAAGCCCTCACGCATGCCAGTTACACAGCTTACAAATTAAAAGCCTAGACAGAAGATGCATCTTTTAAACTGTATATAGGACATAAAATATCAATTAAAAAGACCTAGATGATCCTGCAAATTGAATGCCATAGGCTTTGATCTGTGAGCCTACATTGTTCCAAACTTGATGTAAAATACAGATGCAGGGGGTCAGATGACCTCCATCCAGCCTCTGCCCACGTCTGGTGGGATTCAGTGGTCACAATGATCTCTGTCTGACAGCTGCCTTTGGTTGGAGAGGAGCAGTGGTGGGGGCTTGCGGGGAATGAGTCACGCTCTCAGTATGTTGACACTTACAGCATGTAGACATAAAAAATGCACCTCGCCTGTTTCCACTGTATACTTCAGGCCATTATTTTCTCTGCTAAATTTGACCACCTACCCCTCAGAAAATAAAAAGAATGTTTTGTACAGCTACAAAAAAGCAAAACTCACAATGAACCAGATGTATATGGCTTTTAAGTGACATTTGTGAATGGGAGCACATCTATATTGTTTTGTTAGTTAGTCTCACCCCGTGGATTGTAAAACCTCTGTGAGTTTTGTGGTTTCAAGAGGTTTTTTTTTTTTTTTTTTTTTTCATCTGTGGCTTCTATGGCTGAGTTATCTGGTGCCTCTCACCTCAATCACGACTGGAACTGGAAATCCTTCAGAGACTGACAAGTTAACAAATGGACACTAGCAATATTGTATTGCTCATCTGCCTGATGCTGTGTTTTAATTAGACTGAGGAAGATAAAAAGGATGCTTCTTCAGGTATAAGTTACTACAAGACCCCTGGGGGAAAAAAAAAAAGAAACTGCTTAAGAGAAGGGACTGCTTCTGCTATTAGTCACAGAAGGCTGACTTCTTTCAGTCCTGCCCTGTTGACAGATATTGCTAACACTGTAAAAGAATCACCCCTTCATTCTGAAGTGTGCACTGTTTTAGATGATGAAGTACTACAACACTGACAATTGCAAATCTTCTGTATCGCATTACAAATGTAAAAAAACAGTTGCTTGAGAACATTCTTGTTGAGTATTAGTCCGTGAAGACATTGGACTTCGGTGTGGGAAAGGCTAGCTCAAGGTCTGCGTGTTTCCTATCTATTTAACAAGTACTGCCCCAGGAAATCTAAAGATAGAGAAGAATTACTGTCACTGAATTTTATTTTATTAAACTGAATTTTCAATAATAAGAGTGTGACCGCAATTTCTCTTTAGCAATAAAAGCTTGATTATGAACCTAATGTCACCAGTTCAGTAGAGCATGTTTCACTAAGTGCTAAATTCACTTCTTTGCCAGGAATATATTTCTGTTCATTAAAATATTAGGCTACTTACACTGTTTTTGTACTGTATCAAAGGGACACTGAGCAGCCTAGGGATTCACATTTCCTCTTCCACATTTCTTTTACAAGACTCACTGTGCTTGTAAAAATCACATTTCAAAAACTCAGAAAGTTACGTGAAGAGGTAAGGTTTAATCAAAAGCTTACAAATAAATCCTTTTGATGGTGTTTGAAGTCAAGGTTACAACCAGATGTCCCAGATCATTCAAATCAATCCATGTGCCTGAACATTTGTAAAAGATCTGATCCCAACAGGACTGTGAACTTTGCATCTTTGACCCACCTATAGTGCTTATTATGTATATATACCTTTGTGAACCTAGCACAAACCTCAGTACAGTCAACAGGAACCACAACACTGACTTCAGTGGACTTTGGACCAGATCTTGTCATGCTACAAAAATAAGCACCAAAACTATGAAATGAATGATGGGTTGTTCTGACTCCAGAGAACACAAAGTGGCTTCTATTTTATGCTCACACTTCTACATTTCCTCCTAAAATGTCTTTTGAGAAAATTTTCCTTATCCTCACTATCTGTCCCTTCAGTGACTACAATACTGGTGAAACCTGCTTGTGCTTCAGGTTTTGTGAATTGTGTGGAATGTCATGCTTTTCCTGTTTTTTTCTTTTTTTTTTTCTTTTTTTNNTTTTTTTTTTAAATAGGAGTATCATCTGAATAAGCTAAAAAAAAAACCCTGCCTATTCAAAACGGTACACAACTCTAACACCATAATTCTGGGTGATGCTGACTGGTGCACGGACCAAGAAGATTGCTCCATTCTTGCTTTTAACCCTTCACTTTAAATTTTTTTGTCAAATGGTTCTCAAATATGAACAGCTGAGTTCTTTTGGTGCTAATTTTTCCCTCATCCAGAAATATCCGACACTGCTTGAGAGGTGCTTCCTTGCTGACAGCCTTAGGGAGAGAACTGGGAAACAACTAAATGTGTCGAAGGAAAACTTGCCAAAGTGTCTTGCAAATCCCAGTCTCAGACAAAGCAGATCCCTCACTGAATGTAGCCAGACGATTAGACCATAAAAGGATTGTTACTACCTACCTAAATGATCTTGCTAATATCTCTTTATCTCAGTGACTACATCCTTTTATATCTTATACAGCTGGTGTCCCAAGTGCATAAACCTTTTCTCCTGATAGCACATTAGGTATGCTCTTGAGGTACAACATCAGTAATGACTTTCTTCCAATATAATTATACTTTAATTACACATTTAAGACCAAATTCTTTCCTGGTCTATCCCAACTTACACTCTTTGAAACCTTATTAATTTTAATTAAGTAGTAGTTGGTGTAAAATTTCTAGCTGTTGAATTTTGCATTAAAAATTTTAAATCCATTTAAACATGGATTTAATTTTCACAAGCACTTCAATTAGTAGCATGCTCTCTCATTTAGTCTTTCAAGGCAATAACATGGAATTTATGGAACAGCAAATCCTTTCCAACAGACGGTATTAGGATAGAGCCGTCACCTTTGCCATCAGCAAGCAAGGGATGTGTGCTGCAGGCCATCACAGAACATCCCTCTCACTAACACCAGTACCACTAGTGTTCCACTAGCGATGGCCAAATTTGCTTTTAAGCAGTTTTACCCAGGTATTTCTGCATGCTCAGTTTTGGACAGAAGGGACTCAGGCTGGTGGGGTTCTGACAGCTGGTTCCAAGTCTCCATGGAGCACAGCTTTGCAGAGGGAAGAATGGATCAATATTGGCCATGACAGACAGTGAGAAAAAGTAGAAGTAAAACTTGTTACTGTCTAAGCAAGAAACTGACTGCACAAGGAGGGCAAGAAGTGACCTGAGAGAGATTATTTTCAAAATAACACTTGGAATGATTTAACCATTGAGAAAGTTACTTGAAGACCTGACCTGGACAGAATGAGATTGTAAAGGGACACAGTAATTGTGCTCAGAACTAAGAAGAAAAATAAGGGATAATAGAGCCTTATGCTTCAGATGAAAGATCTCTAACAGAATGTGCATCTTAGGACACATTACAGATTCCCTAATTAAAAATTGTGCTGCTTGTGGGACTCCAGCTTGCAAGTGAAATTGTTGAGAGAAACAGATCCAGCTCTGGAGAAATCAGGCAGCACCACAAGGAAGCCCCTGATGAGCGCTCGCAGGCAGCCATAACACCTGGCACAGGGACCTGCAGGTCCCCAGCAAGGAGCCTGGCCCTGTCTCAAGCAATGCATTTGTTAGGCCCTGTCCTGGGCAGCGCTTGTCAGGATGTGTCTCAGGCAGCGTGCTTGGTAGGCCATGCTGGGCAGAGCGCCTCTCAGGCACCTGCCTGCAAAGCCTGACGGCCCAGGAGGAATGCTCCGGTGGTAGCTATAAGCAGCAGCACATGATGAGCACCGCAGTAGGTTCCTTTTCTGACTTCCAGCATTTTTCTTTAATAGCAAACCAGAAACTGCAGCAAAGAACTGACATTGTTCATCCAAAACACGTTGAACAAGAGAGAGACAGGCTTGCAACAGCAGAGCCATGGAGCATATCCTCAGTCCAAGCTTGAGTGCCCGTGGCGAACTGCCCTACCAGGAAAACAGCAAACTGGCAGGGCAGCAGCCCAGACCAACTTGATTTGTTTTTACGAACAGGACGTTGCACAGGCACAGCAGCTCACTGCCCCAGCTGTGCAGGGATGGGTAGGGCTGCCTGGGAGTAGCTTTCTAGCTTTAGGGAGCCAAAGGCGCAAAGGGATGCAGTTTTGATCTGGGGCAGAACAGCGAAGAAACGTGGTTGGAGCCTGAATAATGGAATGAAAGGTCTGTCTGACAGGCACCGCTGCGAGAAGAGTTTAAGAGAGCTGGATTGGAGGAAGACAGAAGACAGATTACAGCCAATTAGACCTGATACACTGTGTGAAATAGTATGTGCAAATAGTTTAGCAGGCAACAGCTTTAGGAGCGTGATTTGAAGTTTAGGGCTACGTTTGTGATTACTGGTTGTGAACAAAAATGTATGACACAAAGACAAAGGCCAGATTATGTGCATCTCCTTACCCTTCCAAAACCTCTCAGTTTTCAGTCCAAATGCAGAGAGGATGTGATGTTCCCAACACCTACAGGGCCACAGCAGCCACTCACCAGAACCTATATCAGCCTTACAGGAATTCTCAGCACTAAAATCACCAGGCTGGTAATTTACTAAGTGGTGTAGACAGGCACAAAAAGTCTGAAAATCATTTAAAGATTGAAAAGTCTAAAAACAGCTCCCAGAGATATTTGTTTTAAGAAGTTTAAATTACCCTTATCACCTATGGTACTGGCCATTGGTACCAGCCTTGTTGTGTGAAGGAGCCTGAGCAGCTGATGCCAACACCAAGTCCCAGAGGAGAAAAGCATGAAGAGATTCAACTGGGAAGGTCCTGAGCAGGCAGAAGCCTCTTCTATATGAGACCTTGTAGCTGAGATTATATAGCAATTACTTAGAGCACCAGCTCACCACAGCCTTGAAAAATCCATACTCTTCCATTCTTCTTCCACTCTTCTTTCATGAGGGCTTAGAATCATAGAATCACAGAATCATAGAATCATAGAATCATAGAATGGCTTGGGTTGGAAGGGACCTCAGAGATCATCTAGTTCCAACCCCCCT
>VXAV01006650.1:202927-226296 GCA_013399715.1 Alectura lathami
TTTTAGCCCATTCCCCCTTGTCCTACCGTTATTCACCTGCATAAAAAGTCAGCCACCCTCCTGCCTGTAAGCTCCTTTTAAGTACTGGAAGGCCGCAATGAGGTCTCCCCGGAGCCTTCGCTTTTCCAAGCTAAACAATCCCAACTCCCTCAACCTTTCTTCAGAGGAGAGGTGCTACAGCCCTCTGTTCATTTTGGTGGCCCTCCTCTGGACCCGCTCCAACAACTCCACATTCTTTCTGTACTGGGGGCCCCAGGCCTGGACGCAGTACTCCAGGTGAGGTCTCACAAGGGCAGAGTAGAGGGGGACGATCACCTCCCTCTCCCTGCTGGCCACCCCTCTCTTGATGCAGCCCAGGATGCCATTGGCCTTCCTGGCTGCAAGAGCGCACTGCCGGCTCATGGCCAGCTTTTCGTCAGTCACAACGCCCAAGTCCTTCTCCGCAGGGCTGCTCTCAAGGGGTTTATCTCCCAGCGTGTACACATACCTGGGATTGCCCCGACCCAAGTGCAACACCTTGCACTTGACCTTGTTGAACCACTTGAGGTTCTCATGGGCCCACTTTTGCAGCCTGTCCAGGTCCCTCTGGATGGCATCCCTTCCTTCAGGGCTATCAACTGCACCACTCAGCTTGGTGTCATCAACAAACTTGCTGAGGGTTCACTCGATCCCGCAGTCTAAGTCGTCGATAAAGATGTTGAAGAGCACCGGTCCTAAGACAGACCACTGGGGGACACCACTCATGACCAGCCTCCACCTGGACATAGAGCCATTGACTACAACCCTTTGGCTGCGACCATCCAGCCAGTTCTTTATCCAGCGAACGTTCCACCCATCAAGTCCATATCTCTCCAGTTTAGAGATAAGGATATGGTGCGGGACCATGTCAAAGGCCTTGCACAAGTCCAGGTAGACAACATCCATCGCCCTCCCTTGGTCCACCGATGCCATCACTCCATCATAGACCTTAAACAGTTGCACCCCAACCAGGAGAGAACAGCATCCACACTATGGATGCTGGTAACATGGCAAAAAAAAAAAAAAAAAAAAAAAAAAAAAACACAACACAAAACAAAACAAACAAACAAACAAAAAAAAGCAAAAAAGCTGACAGTTTTCTGNAGAGTGGCTGGGGAGTCAATGGATAGCTGGAGGTCAAAACAGCACAGGATGACTCCGAGGCTGGATTTTGTTAAAGCTTGTTTCTTGTCAATACTTCTTGTTTGGGTAATGGAGATGCAAAGAAAGGTAGCCCCAGGGACTTCTGGCACACTGGAGCTGCCTCTTTGGGACTGCAGAGGTCCATGTTCCACATGTATCGAAGGAGGCTGCTTGAAGCTGGCCTCTGTGGAAGGGTGCCGACAGTTGCCTGTGGCTGCAGGGCCTCTGAAATCAACTTCTTTCATTTCCACAAGGTTATTGCTCAGCATCCAGTGCACAGCACAGCAGACACTCCCAGCAGCCCAGAGGAGAGAGAAGCAGTAAGGAGCTACACTGGGCACAGAGCTGAGCTCACCTTCTTGTTTTGCCAAGTTTCAGCAGACTGGCAAAGTTTTAAAGATGATATTTGCCTCCAAATGCAACACGTAACTTATTCTTATGCAATCTATCCATCTAGTGTGCTATGCCTACAAGGACAAGGGTTTGCCATTTCACACTATGGGAATTGGTAAGGGAATCTATGTTTTTCAGCCTGAGAAAGAGTGGCTTGAGTTAAAATATTCCGAGGTATTGTGCAGTTTTGTAGAAGTTTGAAGTTGTCTATTCCTCATCTGCTTGAATGATGCTTAATGATATATTCCTGCATAACTAAAGATGCTCAAACAGAGAGAAAGACAGAGAGAGAGAGCTATTTGGAAGAAGTTTTCCAATATGGTGCAAGTCACTTCAGCTTGGTGGGCAGAACTTACCATTTTGAAACATTTAGGCACTTTGGAAAATTTGTTTTTGTTATTAAGCACAGGCAGCCACGAGGTTGCACAATGCAGCCACCTCCAGGGTTTCCTCCAGCCCCCACCTCCTTCCACCAGCACATAAAAGCATGGCAAGGTAAAAAGGTATAAATAAGAAGGTACAGGCTGGTGCCCATGCCCAAAAGCTGGTGTTGCAAGGAGGAGCATGACAGCAGCCAAGCATGAGCCGTATTTCCCACCTCCTCCTCTGTGAAGCCATTTGCAGCCCAGAAACAGGCTCTCTCCCTGTGTATTCAGCAGCTCTCAGTGAGTTTCCTCTCCCCCAACCTCACCTGTTCTTCCTTGATGGCAGCACAAGTGATCAATGCTCTCCAAGCAGCTGGCCATGATGAGGAAAGAGGGAATTGATGTGCACCTCAGTCCTGCCCACTTCGCTTGCCGGCTGCTCCCCACAGGTCCCTCCACTAATGACTGCACGTGAGGAGCAGGGCTGTGATCTGCTGAGCTCAGCACCTGCCAGCAGGGCCCTGTGCCAGAGAAATTTCCAAAATAACGTTTGTTCTTTGTCTCTTAAACAGTGTGCAGCCAAGGCTCCCACCCTATTATGACGCTTTTTTCTGGACATACAATGTGTTGAGCAAATAGCTAAATAAATGTTAAAATAAAAACTCAAAATCAAAGGCAAATTAACAAGAAAAGTATATTTCTGAGGTTTTGTTTCATGTACATGCATACATTAGTGTTTAGCAATTTATAGAAATTACAATGTGAATTAATCTTTCTACAACTTTATCTTAGCATCCCTTTTCGCAAAATAAAATCGTCAGTGGAGGGAGAATGGTATAAAAGAACTAAGAGTTGTGATGTGAAGATGGTCAGTGTTATTGGCATTTTCCCTTTCATATTTTAATTTGACAGAATTAGCTAAACACATTTCCTAGAAGAATGAACCTAAATTGGATTCAGTTGAGTTACTGAGTGAAAGAATGAATTATTTTCTTAATTTCCCCCAGGAAAGAAAGGTCTCCTCATTACTTGTACGTGCCATCAAACTCAAATGGTGTGAAGAAGTCTAGAGTTACTCAGGAATGAAACTATTGTGGAGTAATTGGGAGGCAATCAATAAAAACCCTCACCTGAGTGGGGAAGGGGAAAATTCCTTCATGATATAGGTAGGTGACATCGTTGTGGGGACACCCTTCCTGCAGGTGTGGATCTTTTTTGCAGATAGGATGTGCAAATCTGCACATTGTTTGCCAACATAGCTGTAGGCTTGAGTCTTTATTTTCATAGAAACATTACAAGATTGCATATACATTGATTTTCAAGCTAGAAATAAACATTAGAATCATGTTGTACATCAGACTCCATAGACTTTTAAGTTCTTTCCTCAACCCCATATTTGCTAGCTGAAGCGTTTTCTGAATAAAAATAAAAAATAAGTAAATCCAGTCTTGATTTAAAGTAATCAGGTGTTAGAAGATTGACATACAGAATCTGACTCTTGGTCTGAATCATGTCGTGGTTTGCATCATAGGGTGCATTGGTCCCCGGGCATCTGCAGACTACCTCTAATGCGGTAATGAAATATGATGGAGGAAATGAAGGTCTTGGTTTCGACATTGAAAGTCACCTGTGTAGAATGTCTTTGACAGCCACTGAAAGAAGTTGAGGGATCTATAAATTAAAAAAAAATCACTTGCTTACTATCTAAAAGTGCCAGAACTAGGCCCCTCAGAGAAAGATGCAAGCGCCCCATAATCTGTAATTATCATAGAATCGTCCATGTTGGAAGGGACCTTTAAAGGTCATCTATAAAGTAACTACAGCCTTTTACAAAGCCTGTTTATGCCCTGAAGCACAAGGTTATTTCATGTATTATTTTTAAACAACTTTTATTCCATCCTGTAACTCAGAATGGTTGGTTGGGTAACAGCATTGGATGACTGGCCACTTTTCTAAACCACAGTACAGTATATGACATCTCTTTCTTCAGCATTATCTTTCAGTAAACTACTCACTCCAGATCATAGATCTGTGTAATCTGAAAACACTACATAAGTTGTTCATACCATAGGTATTTGAGTGGGATGGCTGTCATGAAAAAAAATAAAAAATAATTAAAGACAAAATGGCAAAAATAGCAAAGTTACAATGTGTCAAAAGAAAATAAAAACTGCCCGATTCTCACACGGACGTCCCAGCCTTACCTGGATTGGCAGAGATGGGATTTGTTGTGGTTAAAGCTGCATCCTCAGGAACTGGGGGAGAAGAATGTGAGCCATGAATGTTTCACATCTGCCTTGTTGTTACTAGTGTCACATGTCCGTGGGGATCTCAGCAGCTTTCCTGCTTTGTCTGAAATCTGACCTGGTTTGGTTTTGAGCCTTGTACCACCATATGTTCACTGGTGGGCACTTGAGGTCTCATAGTCCTCAAACATTTAGTCCTGATGATTTTAACGGGTGTGTGGTTGAGCGAAGAAGATGAGCCTGGACCTAACCTTTGAGGGGAAAAAAAAAAAAAAAAGTGAAACATTTTGAAGTAGTTCTGATGAAGTAGGAAGAGCTTTTCCTGTAATGACCATTCACAACTTTTCCAAAATGTAAAGGCATATTTTAATGATTAGTTGCAGTCAATGTTAACAATCCTTCAGGCTTGGTAACGTATCAAACACAGTATCTTCCATGGAGGAGTGAAATGAAGGGTTCCTCAGAGAAAGAACAAAAGTGTTACAAATGAGGCACGTGCAACAGGTCCTCCACAGCAACTATCCACACTACATAATATTTCCTCCAACACAGGAATCTGACCTTAATAAATGGAAGAACCCTACAGTGTGAGAGAGAAGCCATATCTACAATCTACTTGTAAATCAGAAGTTAATTAGGGGAGCAGGCAAAGAAGCTTTTGGAAGGTAATTTTGCTACAAACTAGTTTTCACAAGAATGAAGTAAAGCTTTCAGAAGCATGATTGCTCTAAGTAATTCAAATTATCTACTCTACCCGATACTAAGTCTTCCCTTTGAGATTACAAAGCACTTAAATTTTCACCCACGTTGTTCAGAAATCCCCGAGGAAGGTTTCAATCCATTTGCAAGTGCTGCCATGAAAGGGAAAGAAAAGATGCGAGAACTCTAGCACAGCTAGAGTTAAATGCTTTTTATAGTATTGCCACTATAACGTAAAGATTTTTGTTCTGAAATTTACCAGAGTCATGCAAAAAATTCACTCTGGACTGAAACTTGGTCTACAACAGTTCAGCCAAGAAACAGCATTTCCTAGTGCTTTGTCCCTTTCTTTTTTCCTAGCACTGAAATTGAAAAAGAAGCTAAGTGCTCTATGGTTTACAAGTGCAAATGTGCTCCTATTACCCAGAAAACGACATTAATTTTAAAATGAAATGGTGTGGGCTTACTACCTTGAATGTTGATCATGTTTTAAGTGCCAGGCATGCAGCATGGCGCTGGCTGCTGCAGTTGGCACGGTCTGTGGTCCGGTCTCTTGGAGGCGGGCAGGCTCCCGCATGCCACCTCCATTTTTGCAACAGTCCCAAGTGTAGCTCTTACTAAGTCAAACCTCCCACTGGCACCCGTAGTGGTATGCTGCAGCCAGAGTCATCAGAGAAAGGCATTGCTCACTGGTGCAGGGGCTGCTGTTTCCGCCTTTGTCCCATAGCACGAGAGAGCCACATTGTGCAAGTAGAGCCACTTGCTTTGTGGTGACACAAAACCAACTTAGCCCTCTGGCACCCCAGCAGCAGCATTCAGCAGTGTGGCCGTGCTTTTGCCTGCCTGGCTTGCCAAGACAAGCCACACCAGATGCCACCATCTGCAGGATGTTGCTACAGGAAAGGGTTATAGATCAGGATGGGTGAAAGCTGGCTGTGTCCTCTCCTCGTTGCATCTTGCTGCCTGCCTGAAGGTACAGCAAAATCAAGGCTTGCTATGCAAATTATCAACATTGGACCAGAAGATAATGCGACATAAATAAGGGTCTCCCAGTGCCCTCCCTTCAGAGAAGTTGGCCTTCATCCGGGGTATTGCTAACCAGCTTCTCTGGGGCTGGCTCAAAAACAAGCGTGGCCTGAAGACAGACCTGGACCTTCAGAAAAACTCTGTGTTAAGTTAAAATGTAGAGCGGCTAGATAGCTGTAAATGAGGGTGTCAAAAGTGAGGGAATCATAGATCTAAAGGGATAAATATGCTCAGATATCACATCCACTGCCTCTTGCAGAAGTAGAGTTGTATTCAGAGAGCAAGCAAAACATTTTTAGTTCTTTTTCCAGCATTGCCTCTTGCATTTACTCCAGCATACTATATTTGGTATGGTTGCTCTGTAGCAGAGCTACTCTAACAACTGTCATCACTTGCAACAAGCCTCTTGGGGGTTTAAGGCAGTTTTTATTTAGACTCACATTTTGTTATGATACCAAGTTCAGCTTCAGTCATACTACATACAGGAATTCCAGTGTCTGCAGCTGCTTACACGTTGCAGGTCCAAGTTTCTTTGGTTTCACTGCATTTCACAGCATCGCTGCCGCTTCAAAGTTCTGCTCCTATTAACTTAAAGCTTTGACCACACCTCAGATGAGTGAGAAAAAGTGGTCACAAAGGTGGTATGCAGTATAAATGGACAGGGACAAGAAACACCATGTATTTACCAGCACAGAGAAAGGGAGGCTGGTCTCAGAGCAGAGGTTTTTGGGAGGGAAGAAAGGAGGATCCGTTTTCTTCTTTGATGTCCAATATCTTCCTAGTAAAGGTTTAAATGCTATTTCTGCCTGCCACAGTGGCATTCATTACCACATGTCCTCTTTCTGAGGGGACGATTTTCTCTCAAGTAAGCTCCAAATTTTTTTTTTTTTTTTTTAGCTTGAGATGATGCTGTGCCTTAAATTACAACATATACATACACATGTGCCAACTCATACTATCTGTAGAAGAGTTCTGTATGGTATTGTGAAATTTTGTGTTTCCATCACAGTAACATTTAAATTATGGAAATGCTTAAAAAAAAAAAAAAAAACATAGGAAAGATAGAGAACAACTCATCCAACTTGTAGGAACAGCACCTGGAGTTGTATTGTTTGTTCATCTCTTCAGCTGGAGTTTGGGAGGCAGACCTTTGAATCTGCCCCCTCAGAAATGCTGACAACTCAGAGCATTGTAGGTTCTGTTATTATTCAAGAATATCAGCTTGCATGCTCCAAAACTGTTTAAGAAATACTGATTTGATAGTTCTCCCCCACATTTCGCAACTGTCATAATTTAATGTGAATTTTAATATACGGAGTGGAACAATGCTTGCGTTTCACTGCTGCAAAGAACAATCTTTTTCCTCTTAAATTCCAGGAACAGCTTCTTTCTGCTGCTCTAGCTGTTTCACATAACAAATAATCTTTGCAACAGGTGAGTTTGGCTCATCATACAGATTCGTGTTCTTTGTAAGTGGAAAAAAAAGCAGAGTTTTTTCCCTGTGTGTCAGTGCTGTTATTCCAGTCAAGGTTGACACAAATATTTATCGAGGAGAAAAGCAGAAAGCAACTTGCGTGAGAAATCCTGTCACTGCTTCTGAATGCAGGTTTTGGGGTATCATTCTGGTGTAGCGCTGTCACTGCTCAAGAAGAAGTCCTCATGCAAGTCCAGCACAGCCTGCGTGGGGCTCCCCCATGGCACAGGCCTTTACGAAGGCAGGGGTCACCCTCCTCTGCCTCTGCTGCAGCGTTGGAGGGAGGTGATAGCTTGTCCAGAGCAGAGCAGACATATCCTGCTATCATACCTTTTGGTGACAGTTGGTTCAGGTCTGTGAACCTCTTCCTGTAGGTCACAGCAAACCAGGAACTGGTTTAAATCAGACCAGCAAGACAAAACTGGTGTAATGTGACTGGGGATTTTCAAAATCGGCCATTAAGCTTCTCCTTCATGAGAATAAAAGAGTGTATAGGAATGCACCCAGATGCACGTACACACCATGCACACGTGTACACACCCCTTAGGCCTTGCAAAAGATCAGCCAGCACCTGGTTTTTGGCTGTGAGGCTTGATAGGAGACAAAGCAGTAGGAGTTCTTACGGCTGACATGGTAATCAAGCACGATATTACAGCTGCTTGGAGAAGAGCTGCTTGGAGAAGTGCTTCCAGAACAGTACAGTTCCTCTGACATAGCTGTGAGCAACACACTGAGCTCCACACAGCTTCTCTTTCAAGCTTGGATCTAAGGTATAGTAGGGGGGACATTAGCACACTACAGCCAGTGGAGGGCTGGCAACAAAAAACAGGCATTCATTGAAAGAGGAACGACCCCACTAAACTCTTACAGGTTTGCAGCATGAAGTCTTAGCAATCTCATCCCTCTCCCCAAACCAGCCCCAGGAACCTGATAGCAACAGGATTCTAGTGCCTTTAGGAATAAAGAAACAGCACAACACTTAAAATTACAACAATTTTGTATTAAATCGTATTTTCTAATGGCACAAAAATAAATGCACACCTTTTCTGACATTTATGAAATTTATGAAATAACTGAATTATTTTCTTTTTACTGGGCTGAAGGGTTGCAGTACTCCTGCATAACAACATAGCTCGGCTATGGGGCAGCACATGGAGGTCTCCGCATTGTGGCAGCACCCCTATGCAATAATGTCTCTTTAAGAAAAGTCCCTAGTTGTTAGCATCCCCTAGTATGGCCATTTGTTTCACATACTGACAGATATTTGATGCCCCTGGGAACATTTTCAATGGAGATTATTTGGTGACTTCACGGATCTTCCCAAGTTCCAGTGCAGTCTCTGGTAAGCACACTTCAGCATGTCTCAGCTCTTTTGTAGAAAGAAGGGTCTTGTGGTTAGACTGAGCCATTTAGGTTTTTTAGGCATCAGACACCTCCCTACCCTCTACACAGCTCAGTTCTCCATCCTACAGCTCCGGGTTTCCCTGCTGTCTTGGTCGTGTGCAGAAAGTACAATCCAATTACTTCTTCCATGTGGAGAAGACACAGAGAGTCAGCAGTGATAGATCCCTGCAGGGCAGAAAGACCTGGCTCCTGCAAAATNAAAAAAAGCTTGAAAAAACACAGCTTCACAGCTGAAGGGCCCACAGCACTGAGTGAGCTGAAGTTGAAAGTTCGTGTAGTTTTGAATCATTGCTTCAGGCTTTCTTCAGATTCAAAGGGATCCCAGTTTACACATTGGCTGAACGTTTAATCTTGCTTTAGCAGCTGCAATCAAGTCAAAAGTTTTTACTGTTTGGGAGGTTTTCTGAGTGAAAACTGATGCTGCATGTGGGGAGAGAGGTCTTTCTTCAATTCCACGGACTTAAAATAATCAGTGCCCTGGTGCGTGCTTCACTTTGTTCAGACACACTGTAGGCCAAAACGTCTTTCCTAGTCCTGGACTACTGTTCTAGGCATTCTTCACAGGTGTGTGAGCATGGACATTCCTGAAGCAAGCACCGGCATTATCAATCACAGCAGCCCCTGAGCAAGTGATCTGATTTTCAAAGTGATGAAATGCAGGCTGCTGGCGCTCTTTCACCTCTGAACATCAGACAGTGTGCTCACAGCCTCCTCTGGATGGAGGCACTCGACATTAGCCACTATACTGAAAACTGTCCCCTTTTCTTTTTGATGTTATAAACATGGATGCAAAAACCTGAATGCTGTCATCCTTTGCAACAAGCTGCAGTGAATATCCACTTATCACCGCTACACCGTTATCACGTTGCTTATAAACACAGGTAACTGACTCCCTTTGATGTCATTCTATCCATCATTATGTATGTCTTTGCCTACTGCAGAAATCAGCACATATGTGGGTCTTTTTAGTACAAAAAGTGCCCTTGCAATACATATAAAATTGTAGATCTGTCAAAACAGTCTTCTAAGAGCAGACCTTTGAACGATTTTCCCACCTCCCAGAATCCAGTTTTGTCAGTTACTGGTTTGTGGAATGCTCACTATGTGGCAGAGCTTGGAAAAACTTTCCAGTGCTGCTTGTCCACCTTACTGGTGTGGTGATGCTCACCTTCTCCACTTACAAGGAGCCAACGCAAACTAAAGAACAGATACTTGAGGGGCAAATATCTGTTCCACTGATGAATTCAGAAGAAGCCATGCACAGGACGAGTGCTGCCTGTGTCACCCACATGGAGAACAGAGCGTTCCCTGTGTCCCAGGTGAGCAACTCCCTTGCAAGCCCTGGGCCGGATGATGGCAGCCTGTCTCCCATGGAGGAGTGGCTGCATCTGCACATAGTTTAAGAGAAACCAGCCAGTGGCAGAATTGGAATCCACAGCTGCTCACAGGCAGCTCTTCCCAGGTGACCAGCACATCAATAATGTATAGGTTTTGGTTTTCTTTTTTATTGCTTTTGTTTTTCTGAAGAGGCTGGCAGATACATTGAAATACACACAGAGATTTTTTTCAGACTGGCAAGAGTCAGTATAAACCATGGAGAGGAACTTCTGTGGGCTGCAGAACATGTGGGTGCAGTTTTCAAAAGCCTCTGTCCTCTTTTGATAATCTGATGCCTAACAACAAGTGAGTTGTTTGCCTTTCCACCCATGAGGGATAAGCATCTATTTCCATCCAAAATGGAAAAAGTGAGTTGCTTCCAAGACAGCTTACCCCTCTATCAGATGTTACTGGCAGTAGGTCAGCAGGATCAAATCCTGGTGTAGGGCGTGCGGACGGAACACCCTGTCACATGCATCCACTCCCAGACAAGCAGGATTGCATAAACCTCATTTCTTTAGGAATTCAGGCTCAAAAATATTCAATTTTTGTCCCCTTCATAGTACGTATTTCATTCAGCTCAGCTTCAGTCACTATTTGCCAGCCTTCCTTGCTCATGTGAGGCTGGAGAAGTCATAAATACAGCAGCTCCCTTTGAGTGTTAATGCTGGATGCTGTCCATGACTGCTGAGCTGCAATATGCAAGCCAGTGATACCACGACGTGAGAGTTTATATTCCTTTCCTATTACATATTTTCAGTGCGTAAATCCACAGAGCAGAAAAAATTTAGAGGGGAGAGAATGGTCATGGGGGAAGTAATCCGCATACAAAGCAGTGGCAGATACCGCTTTCGGCCTAGGACTCATCCCGTTGGGTAGTTTCACACCAGGCTGAAGGAAACCTTCAACTGCTGGTGTTTTTTTCTTGTGCTTGAGTTAAGGGGAGGGAGAGTCACTGACACTGCTTGTGCATTATTCATTTAGCAATGGCTCCAGTGAGCAACTTAATGTCGTGAGTTTTTCATTTACATGAACTGCAATAGACTCTTTTCTTCTTCAAGCCTGTCTGCACCAGGGAAACTTTGTAAGTGGTTTCACCACTGGCACAGCTTATACTGTTTGGGGATGGAAGCAGAGACCTGGTTATAGACATCTTGGGTTAAGTGATCTGGTTTTACTGATGTGGTTTCAGACTGTGGATATAACCACACCTACTAAAAATTGAATTGTTTAAACTGGGTAATCCAGTAATATTTGGGAGCTATTGAGATACAAAATATCAATCTCCTGTGGACTGAAAATGCTTGTATTCCACAAATTGTTCATTCCCTCTTGAAAGTACAGACATTCATTTGGAAATCTGGGTTTTTCTTGCTTTGTTTTCCTCACCTTCTTTATGCTGGACATTTTAAATCAATATATCACTAGGAAGCTCAGATGAAATTTTCCATGGAGCCTTTACTGACAGAATCAAAATTACATGAAGTATTGCATTTCGTGGCAGTGATATGTGTGCAGTCAAAAAGAGATAGATTCTGTTCTGGCTGGGCAAAATGCTGCCATTTAAATCCCATCAGTTGCAAGGCTCTGTGCAACAAATATACTTGTGCACTCATACAACGGAGGGGTTGGAAAACAAAGATTACATTTTATGGGTCTAGCAGGAAAGATGTGAACAAAACCACAGCTGAAAATGTACAGCAGAAAACCTAGGTTGATGGTAGGTCCTAGGATGGTAGATCCTTTGCTGAAGAAGAGGAGGAGGAAGTGCTACGCAAGAGGGAACATCCGAGTCACATCCGTGCACTCAAGACCTCACAATTCTGAGGTGAGAAGTATCTGGGTCATTGGATGTGGTGAATTAAAACTGATACAATAGGCACACAAAACATTTTCTGAAGACTAAGATTTTCAGATTTTACCTGGAGCCTATACGCACATTCTTTTCTCCTTTAGAAAGTATCCAAAAAGAATGGAAGGAAGGTGGGATGTCAAAGCATCAGTCCAAGTCCTTACTGTATCTGTACTTGCTTATTTCAACATTGTGAATGCTCTTTTCACTCCTTGCACCACTGAAGAGCAAGAAACCATACTCCAACTCTCTTGTCAGTCACACAACTGTATTTTAGAATTAAATAAAAGCAAATACCACAAGCATTTGCAGGTTTCCTGTTGGAGTTCAGACTCATGATCACCAGGTTTCACCAGGTTCACCACATTTCTGGGGGAGCTGTTGCCCAGAATGAATCTAACCATGCTTCTGCCTCTGCGCCATGGCAGACACATCAATATCCAGCTGACACTATGCTAAATTTTGGCTCAGTGGGGTGCAGAGGACTCTGCAGAGAGGCCAGAGGTAACTCTGCCAGCTTGGTGGCCCCAGGAGAAACAAGCTGTGCCAAGAGCCGGGGCAGGTCCTCTGCACCTAGATGGGCTGTCCCAGTGGTGGTGACCCTTTAGGAGTGCCTCTGACCAGAAGTGTGGGGTGTTTTGGGATGGGACTGGGGAGAGAGTGTCACAGGGGCAGGGAACTAGGTAGCACTGGGCCCTAACACCATGGCTGTGCAACCACACTGGCAGTGCCTGACTCTCTCTCTCTGGCCCCACAGCTACACCAACCTTCTACTGCCGGCTTCAGAAGTAGGTGCCTGAAGCTGGGTCATACAAAGGACTCCTTTGAATGCAGAGTCAAGAGCAAGGTATGCCTCAGAGCACATGGGACCTTTCAATCATGCCAGAATTCTGTCATGCAGGGAGTTCTGTACTTGCAGAGACCAGAGGGTGTTATGAAGCTCTTTTTCTTGCCCCCAAGAAGATATAAATCTCACATAATATCTGGCTGAGCTGTTTTTGGCTGTATAATCAGTATAAAGTGTGCTGATTGATGAGACAGCAAACCTCTTATGTGTCCTGGGTAATGATTGTATGAGGTCCTTGTTGCTAAACTCTCCATGCTGTCTTCTGTCTAACAAACTTTCATCTTGCAACTACAAGACATCTATCTAAACTGTGGGCTTTATACATTTGCTTTAGTTCATTCTTTTTCCTTGTGACACTTAGTGGTGGAGAAATACCCTTACTAGTTTTCCCAGTATATTTTTGACAGATCTCCAGGTTGCTACATATCCCATGGTGTGGCAACACAGATCCAGTCAGAACTGGTGGCTGAAATAGCCCTCCTGTGCCCTCCCACGTCCTCCCTCAGTTGGTCTTGGGGCTGAGGGCCAGAGAGATTACAGTGACCCCAGCGGTAAGTGCAGCATGTACCTTCGATCCTTGTAAAACCTTTGTTCAGGTTCAGGTCTGAACTGTTCTGTTCTTCCTATGCAGCCAGTCAGCCCACAGGCAGCACGGTGTGGGTCATGACTGCTATCACAAAACTTCACTCAGTTTCCTCGAGCCCAGGCAGATGAGTATAGAGCTTTTTTTTGTCTTTTTTAATTCTTTTTTTTTTTTTTTTTTTTTTTTTTTTTTTTATTCTTTTTTTTTTTTTTTTTTTTTTTTTTATCAGACGCCTGCAGTTTTCTGATTCACCAGCACAAGGTTTGATGACTCCAAGCCTTCAGTATTGTTTCCGCTTCTAAAGTTGCACTGTCTGGTTATGTTCTCCATGTGGCAAGCTACAGAGGCAACCTTCAAAAATAGGGTGTGCTGGAGTTGGAGGAGTCTTTTCCAGTCTCATACTGCCTTGTGTGTCATCCATCTTTATCATAGAATCACAGAATCCTAAAGGTTGGAAAAGACCTCTAAGATCATCTAGTCCAGCCGTCATCGCATCACCACTATGCCCACTACATCATGTCCCCAAGTGCCACACCTACACATTTCTTGAACACCTCAGAGGAAGGAGACTCCACCACCTCCCTGGGCAGCCTGTTTCAATGCCTGACGACTATTTCTGAGAAGAAATTTTTCCTAATATCCAGTCTGAATCTGAATATTGTCAGATGTTCCCCTGGAGACTCTGTGTCTGTCCCTGACTACATGGTATGCAGCACATTCCTGCAGCATACAGATGTATGAAGTGTGAAACCCTTTCGAGGTTTTATTGGAAGGTGCCTGCCTGTCCTACCCACAGAGAAGTGTCCAGTGGGATCAAAGATCAGCCCCTTTCCCAACATCTGGGCTGAGCTGCAGTGCATCATAGCTACCCCAGCCTCTGGCTTGGAGTGTCCTGGATGATGGTTCAATCCAGTGTGTCCCTTACACAGTCCCATGAGAAAAGGGCTGCAAGTGGCTCTGCTCTGCCACAGGCAGGCATCTGAAGAGGTAAAGCAGGGAATTGCAGTAGCACAAAAAACCCAAGCAAGTCCTCCCCAAAGAGAAGATAGGTCTCAATGGGCTATAAGAAGGAACTTGGAGCATCCAGTGTTGATATATATAACAATAGCTATGGACCACCAAGGAGCAAAGAGCAAGACTCCTTCCCTGCACATGCAAAGTTAATACTACCTATCCTATATATTAGCTGTGCTTAATTTACATTGTTTTCCACTTGGCTGTGAAAGCACTGCTATAAGCATGACCGCAGACTACATTTGAATATCTATATTTAATTTCATCCTTCGCCTTCCAATGAAAGTTTCAGTGGCATTAAAATTTCTGATGAGCAGCTTGTATTGACATTGACTAGCTGTGTTTGTTATAAATATAATTTATAGCTGGATATTGCCTTAATGATATACGTGCTAACTGAGGAAAGGTAATGTACAGACTCAGCTTTATTTAGCAATTTAAACTTGAGTTCCACTGAGTGGTAGACAAAATGTTACATTGTGAGTTTTTTTCACCTTTCTCTATAATATTTTACTTTGATTAAAGCTATACTGAGGTAAAATTGCACATCTCAAGCAAAAAGCAATTTACCTCTGCTCTTATTGAAGTTAACCATACTTATTTCTCCTAGCATAATGCATTTTTTTCCAGCTCCATTCCAACTGCAGTGCTTTATCATATGAGTCAAGTTAGATTTAATCAAATTTAGTTTGTGTTGTGAATTTTAAGACATTTGTTCAATTAGTTTGAAAAAAAAGCAGAACATTTGGAAGAAAGATTAAAGTTGAGTTATGCTGGTGTTGAGCTGGGCTTTCAGTGCTCCATCTGCACCCTTCTCACCCTGAAGCATATCTCCAGCTTGAAAAGGCTCCCTAGCTTTGTATTTTTTCTCTTTATGTTTCTCCAGTTGCTGGTGAAGCTCATGGGATGAGGAAGGTCAGTGTCATTTTATCAGACTGCAAAACCCAGGTAGATGTAAGATCTCATGCACTTTTTCTGGGCACTGGTGGAAAATAACAGGATTACATATAAGATTGGGCTTTTTAAAAAATCATAGAATCATTAAGGTTGGAAAGAACCTCTAGGATCCAACTGCCAACCCATCACCATTATGCCCAACAAAACCATGTCCCCAAGTGCCACATCTACATGTTTCTTGAACACCTCCAGGAGACTCCGCCACCTCCCTGGGCAGCCTGTTCCAGTGCCTGGCCACTATTTCTGAGAAGAAATTTTTCCTAACATCCAACCTGAATCTCCCCTGGTGCAGCTTGAGGCCGTTACCTCTCGTCCTATCACTGTTACCTGGGAGAAGAGGCTGACCACCACCTCACTGCAGCCTCCTTTCAGGTAGTTGTAGAGTGCAATAAGGTCTCCTCTGAGCCTCCTCTTCTCCAGACTGAACAGCCCCAGCTCCCTCCGCCGCTCCACTCCTCGTAACACTTGTGCTCCAGGCCCTTCACCAGCTTCGTTGCCCTTCTTCGGACACACTCCAGGGCCTCGAAGTCCTTCTTGTAGTGAGGGGCCCAAAACTGAACACAGCACTCGAGGTGCGGCCTCACCAGTGCCAAGTACGGAGGGACGATCACCTCCCTGTTCCTNCGGAGGGATGATCCCCTCCCTGTTCCTGCTGGCCACACTATTTCTGATACAAGCCAGTTTGCTGTTGGCCTTCTTGGCCACCTGGGCTCACTGCTGGCTCATGTTTAGCTGTCTGTCAGCTAACACCTCCAGATTCTTTTCAGCCATACAGCTTTCCAGCCACTCTTCTCCAAGCCTGTAGCGTTCCTTGGGGTTGTTGTGACTGAAGTGCAGGACTCGACACTTGGTCTTGTAGAACACCATGCAGTTGGCCTCAGCCCATCAACCCAGCCTGTCCAGATCCCCCTGTAGAGCCTTCCTTCCCTCAGGCAGATCAACATTTCCTCCCAGCTTGGTGTCATCTGCAAACTTCCTGAGGCTGCACTCAATCCCTTTATCCAGATCACCAATAAAGATATTAAAGAGGAAAAAATATTTTTTAAAGACTGTCTGCCACTCCCAAGCAGACTTTATTGCATTTTGTCACCCTGTCACACACAACATAAGAGTCCATTTGGAAGCTGCAATGCTTCTCAGTTATAGTTTCTCCACTCTTATCAGCACCCCTTGACTACTTCCCCTGGCTGTTTTTGTGTTACTCTCCTCGTTGCCACCTGGTGGCAAAGTTTTCACCGCCAACTGTCTCACTGAGCTGTTTTAAGCAAAGGGGCAAATCAGCAGCTGAGGGACATCAGGAGCATTTGAGGGGCGCTAAGAAGTTTGGTCGGCCCCTGACGTAACTCTGGCTCACAAGGCTCTGCTCCCACCTGGAGGGAAAGCAGCTGCAGGAAAGGGTTAAAGCAGAGTGAGTGCTTTTCCTTCTGTCTGCCTATATAACCAGCCTGCCAGAAGATATCACTGAGGCGCCCAGCAAGATCCAAAGCTTTTTAAATATTCCCATGAATAATAAAGATATGTTTACGCATATTAACGACTGGTTATAAAACACATAAAATCCCAGTTTTTAGAACAACAGCCTGGCCTGCTACTCCTCTAGATTTTTCAGTTTTTAAACTTTTAAACTCTGCTGCTGTTATTTACTATTTCTTCATCTGTCACTGGGACTGGACATACTCCTCCAAAGTGGCTTTGCAGAGAAGATGCTGCCCAGAGAAGAGAGCAGGCTGGATGGGCTGCTACCATGTCCCCTCAAGACGACAGCAAGTCCCTAAAACTTCGTGCCAAAAGGCGTTTAGGCACATGACTCTCTCTCCTCTCTGTGCATTCAGTTTCTCTCTCTTTTGGCATGGACACCCATGGAGGTCTTCTCTTCTTCTGGGGGAGGTTTTCCCCCAGGATATTTCCAGTGTTGTCTCTAAAGGACATCTGTTTCTTTCCAGCACTTCTCTTTCTCCTGTCCCTGTTTCTATTGCTTCTCTCTAAAATGCCTTATCTGAATGCCAGCCAAGTCTTTTTAGGGTATTGGGATGTTTTTACCATTGCTCTCTGTGCTGTATGTCCATTATCATTAGCATATTACCTTTATTAAGAAAAAATGTTATGCTTGCTGTTACTATGTCTTATGGTTGTAATTTTTGTCATCAGAGAATTCTTGATTAACTTTGCTTAGATTCACCAGCCTGAGTGATTTGAAAAGGCCAATGTAAAATAATAGAGAGAAATAAAAATGTCTTGCTACAGCCAGACTCCACTCTCTCAACTGAAAAATGTGGTGTTTTTACATTTTGAGACAGTTTCTCAGACAGCCAGACAAGGTGACATTAAACAAATCATGCTAATTACAACACAATTTATGTAGAGAGATTTTACTGGCCTCCTAATACTTGGCAGGAGCTGCCAATTATAAATGTTTTAAAAAGGAACATTTCCAGCATTAACTTTTTGTTCATCGGGACGATGGAAAGTTTGAGTCTGTTGAGCTCCCATATTTGTGCCAAGGGAAGCAGAAGCTAGTACAAGAGCAGAAGCAGGAGTCAATGACCAGAGTTCAGGTCATGGATTTTAGACAGACTCATACAGACTGCACACCATGCCAGACAAAATCAGCAAGAATTATATGTTTTCAGGAGGATCTGTACCTCTCTGGCCTAGGTTGCCCAAAACCAGGTATCCTGCTGTGAATGACATCCCCAAAGGTGCATAGAAGACCCTGCCATTCTGTTTTGGTGATATTTTGCATGTTTTACAGTATATCTGACAACAGAGGGGAAGATCACACTCTTTCTACCTTTGCTGCCTCATTAGTAGAATGAGGATTGAAAACTTACCTATAAAATTTGCCAACAGCATCCTGAAATTTGTTTCCCAAGGGTTTTAAAGTACTTTAAGCTTAAACCTCAGAGACACATCGGGCTTTGCCTGCTCTTCCCTTAGCTTAAGGGTATGGTGGTTTAAGACTCTGTTTTCCCCTGTCCATCCCCTCTGCTGGAGGTCACCTCCACCTTCGCAGAATTGACAGAAAGGAATGGGGCAGCTGCTCCTCACCCACATCAGTGCTTAACCGTTGTGGTTTACAAGAAGCCACGTGGACCTGGGATGTGTTCAGATGCATGATGGTTGATGTCCCTTGGAAATGCCTGTCAACATGGGCACACCTCTGCAAAGCTCGGGGACCTTTATCCTGGCCTTCTTGCATTTTGCTCTGAGGTAGATCTGCAAGCAGCTCTGTAGCTGTGCTTCTGGGACCTGGTGCTGCCCACTGGAAATAAAGATCTGCATGAGTCTTGGATGCTTACAGAAATTGCCCAGGAGGTAAGCTCCATTTTTGAGAAGGTCACAAGTACTTCAAATAGTAGATTTAGGTTGAGCTAAATAATAGCCCAACTAAGTCCTGCAGTGCCTGCGTGTTCACTGGTACCTATTTGGAGCTGTTACTTTGGGCTCAGATTGGCAAGAGCTACACAGGAGCAGTTTGGGAGGCAGTGGTAGGGGAGGTTTAGCATACTACAAGGGGTAAATTTTCCAGGGTGAATCAAGCCTAATCAGCCCTAGAAACTCCTGCGATCTTGGAAAAAGACCAACATCTTGCCTCAGTGAACTCCCAGGTTTCAACCTGAGTGCTAGCAGGGCTGTCTTGCACTGGTGGCACACACAGCTTCTTTTGCTTTACAGTTGCACCTGATCATATGTGTGCCTGTTGTTTGCTTGTACACGGGCATGTTTTCATGCTTGGCTCACTGTTAGCCCTGTGCCACAAGTTGATGCTGCCCGTGGTAACACAGAATGTCAATAGGAATGGCAACACATAGTGCAGCGGAGAGAAACAGGCCATAAGAGTTATTTCAAGCAGATGTTGGTAATAGCTGCTGGTAACAAGAATAAGTCATCAAAAGCAAGTACATATATATATCTTCAGAGAAATAAACAACATCTGCACCTGAGCAGGGTCTGGTAATTGCTCACTGGTTCCATAGCCAGGAGAAGCGCTTTATGGACAGAAGGTTTTGCATAAAGCAGTTGTTGTTTACACCTGAAACTGGTGTACAGATAAAGCCATCACTCTTTACTGCCAATCCTCCTTTACTCTGAGCCAAAAGAGCCTGTGGAGCTGCACAACAGCATCCCTTACAATTGTTTCTTGCAGGTGTAGCTTTTATACCCATTTTTCAGCAGTTGTCCAGGTCAACTCCCATGCTGAGCCACATTTAATCTAACCAAGAAATATGTTAAGAAAAGCAAGAAGGGGATTATTCAGAGAGGGAAACATTGGCCTAGAGGTAACCCACCTTGGGTGGATAAGAGAGAGCGTGGGGCTAGTTTTCTGATTCGAATTGTTCTCCAGATGAGTTCACCTCTTCCCGCCAACTTCAGCCATGATAGCCATGAGTTGGCTCTTGGGAGAACCACCTGACTGTGACTGTTATCTCCAGCTGCATTACTTCATCTTTCTCATTAAGCACCACTCAAGGATAAAATTGTTCCACTAGGAGCATGAGATGAGAAAGTGACATGGAGGGGACACGAGGAGGGGACTGAGAGGATTTACAGCTGCTGGTGCTGGCTGGGGGCTCACCGGGGCTGGAAGGAGCACAGAGAGGGGGCGAGGAGGGGGAAAAGTCTGAGGGAGACCAGAGAGATGGAGACTGGAATAACTCAAGGAGGAAGGAGATGAAAAAACAGAAAGGAAAGTGATGGTGGCAGGGAGCATCATTATACTGTGCTGCATAGTTGTAACGTATTGTCGTCATTGCTACGCCTCAAAAACCACACTCTACATCTCAGAAAAGCTCAGACAGCTGAAATACCTACAGATAGCTTAAAAACAATAACTTCAACCCTTTTTCTTTTCAATTCTCATTGTGGAATGAGGATTCTGGTCACGTCTTCAGGCTTTTTTTCTACAAATTAACATTTGAGAAAACAATTCTCACCAAACTGTGTGACTCAGACAACTGGGGCTTTGGGGAAAACATCACACATCACAAACCTTACCACAAAATGGCAAGCGCTAGCAAGTGGGGGATTGAGCTTTCTCTGGAGCTGCCCCTTTAGGTTCCTGGTAGCCTGTCTTGCAGAGAGCGCTTTGATTTTGCAGCAGAGGACAAAGGCAGGAAAGACAAGACATACCACCTCTCAGATATTTCTTTTTGTGATTTCATGTGATGCTGTGATTTAAACTTTGCTAGAAATGGGACTGGATGGTTTCCCTTTGTGTAGTATGTGTGGATGTTGTGGGGATGTTCATTTTGAGATCCACCTTTGCTCTCTTTTCTAGTGTTAAGAACAAACTTTCTCACCAACTGTGTGGCTTCATATTTCCTCGTTTTGAGGAAAAGCTCTCCTGTTACAAGTACCTAATTGAGAGGGAGTCTTCAGGCAGATTTCCAAGGAGAAGTTCCTGCCCTTCTAAGACATTTGCCAGAAGATGACTTTGGATAGTGCTGGCACAGCAGCTCAGAGGAGGCCGGGCCCTCTCCTTCCCTCTCCCTCAGGGCACAAGACATGGCACATCTTCAAGCTCCAAGGTGTAGGGAACAGCAAGGAAGAGCTCACACAGCACTTGGCCATCAGCAATGCCTTTACTGACCTCTGGGAGACATCACTCAAGGCCGGCTGTGCCTCCCTTTCCTGCCTGTGGGACATCTGGGTGCTTTGTCCCCACTCAGCTCCTGTCAAGAGCAGGGAGCTGCACCACTTGTGGGGNTCCTCAGGGCACAAGACATGGCACATCTTCAAGCTCCAAGATGTAGGGAACAGCAAGGAAGAGCTCACGCAGGACTTGGCCATCAGCAATGCCTTTACTGACCTCTGGGAGACTTCACTCAAGGCCGGCCATGCCGCCCCTTCCTGCCTGTGGGACATCTGTGTGCGTTGTCCCCTCTCAGCTCCTGTCAAGTGCAGGGAGCTGCACCACTTGTGGGGAGCTGGGTCAGTGGTAGGGGGTAATGGGGGATCTCTGATCCTCTGGAAACATTGTTGCTGCCATCTGGTAGCACAGGGACCCAGACATGGGATGAGGAAGGGGCTGGAAGACAGGGCACAGGAGGCAGGGTGGAGGGCAGTCCCTGTGCCCCCATGGGCAGGCTTTTTATCTGGCAAGCAAAATGGCATGGTGGAGTCATCCTTGGGAAAAGGACCCTCAGCCCTTCCGGACATCTTCCTCTTTCCAGGCTGCCGAACACCACACCCACCATCACAGTGGCCATCACAGAGGATTCCTGGCCTTACAGTGGCCTCCACAGACAGACTTTTTGTTCTGGGCCCTATAAAACCCCCTGCATCTGGCCCACCACTCACTGAGCTTCCAGGCCTCTGATGCTTGCCAACCATGGTCAGAAAAACAAGACCTGGAACAATGGCTGCCCACATCTGTGTGGGAAAAGAGAGAATTTGGTTCCCAGAACCAAAGAGGCAGGGTAGTCCTGCAAAGAAGAAAAAATGGAAGAGGAAGAGCACCTGTGGCCTTCAAGTAATGGTCAGTGCTGTGACCACTGCCATGGAGCGCTTGGGGCTGGATCCACTTCCAGATGAAGAACCAATGGAAATGTATGCATCTGCAGCACAATTGACCTGGCACAACACCATTGTGCCAGGGCTCCCTTTGATGCAGTCACAGCAGTGGCATTGAAGGTCCAGGTGCCCAGATCCCTATCCACTGTGCAGGCTCCACACCCAGAATTAGCTGGGAGGCCGGCCATTAGCATCCTGCAGGCTTTCCTGCAGGATGGCGTGCTTTCCCATCCCTGACTCTCATGAAGAGATGGAATCTCTACTGCCTAGATTCCCAAGGAAGTGGGCAAATGTGGATCAAAGGAGTAAGAGAGAGTTGTTCCTTTAGAGAAGCAGAAGATGTCACATCTGCCAGGAAGAAGTGTTGAGTGCAGCATTAAGGTCCATTCAAGATACTTCATTAGAGTTCTTCCCAAGAATGAAAAACAAATAGCAATAATAAAAATAATAAATAATAGCAATAAAACAGTAAAAACACTTTCCTCTCTTGGCACTTTTGCAACTACATGTGGATCCTGCATCCCCTTCTGGTCTCCCCAGAACAGGAAAGATACTGATGTGTGTAGTGTGGGCCCTGCCCAGGGCATTTGAGATAGTGGCACACAAAGGTCATCTGAGAGAACTCCTTTGGTCAGCAATAAGGAGAGGAGGCTCAGGGGTGGACCTGATTGCTGACTACAGCTGCCTACCGGGAGGGTGTAGAGAAGATGAAGCCTAAGTTTTCTCAGAGGTGTTCCTTGGCATGTCAGCCCTCCCTTCCCATCAGCTGGTTGGGTTGATATGTCCCAAAATCTTATCACAAACCCATGAGACATCTGTGGAAAACCGTGACGTGCAGTGTTGTCCTCCAGGTGCACTTCATTTGTGTAGCACTCAGAAACAGCCTGAGAAACACCCAAAGACTCCAAACTCTGCCTGGACAAAGTTTTCAGATGGAAATCTCTAGAGAAATGTGGGTTGTATCCAAAGCCAGAAACATTCATCTTCCCAGTCAAACACCAAACAATAGCTGGCCTCAAACTTCAGATTTGGGAATGCAAACCCCAGGCCTCTGTGTCCCTCCAGACAGAGTCAAAGCTAATTTGGGCATTTTCAAAAAATCCTGATAAATCTAACCTCACCTTAATCTTTCTTTCACAGCAACATCTGATGTGTTTGAAAGTTTGTGTCATCTCTGAAAATCACCTGTGGCTTTATTTTACAGTCTGCAGTCATCACACCTGTAATAAATCTCCCTAAGGAATTCAGCTTCTTGAAATTAAATTAGAATAGGAAGTGGCTGCGTCAAATAAATACACAGAATAAAACAGGCAGGGTGGCCTGGAAATACAATAGCAGTCTACTGTAGAAAAACACCTGTGTTGGGTTGTGGGAAGGGAAAGCAAGAAAAGAATAGTTCTTTCCAAGGACTCCTCATCCTAATGAAAGTGATCAAAAAAAAAAAAAAAAAAAAAAAAA
>VXAV01006654.1:0-15636 GCA_013399715.1 Alectura lathami
CTGCTTTACCATCATCTATCCACCTGGTGATGTCCTCATAATGTCATAATAATGTCCTCATAATGTCTTCATAACTCAAATGTTTTTTGAGGAAAATTGCAAGACATCTATTACATCACAGTTATAACTCGTACGTAATTGGATGATGTACTGTTTAAAATGAAGTACTGCAGCATAGAAGACACAATAGATACTTTTTGTTTCTATAACGTCTTTCTAAAAACAAATAAGGCAATATACTGCCTGATTTTTTTTCATCTTCCTCTGTGTTTCAGCAGTGACAGTATCCTCCCTTTTATCTGGGTCTAAAGGAGAAAATAATCCAGAGCCTAGCAGGTGCATAATGTAAGCAGAAATATTAAGTATTGATCTAAAACCTGAATTTCCTAAAAAATGCTTAAAGAAAATCTAAGACTTTATTTCCAACTACAACTAGTAGTTTTCTCAGCAGTGTGTCCATTCAGCTGTGCAAACCATTTACCCACTCCATGAGTAAAATTGGCAATCTGTAACTCGCTCTTTGGCATTTACAAGTGTGAATCTTAATCTGGAAGATGCAAATCTAGCTGTTACAAAGTTTAGCAGTTTTTTCACCTGTTGGTATTCTTTAAAAAAAAAAAAAAAAAAAAAAAAAGGGATAGTCTGTCTTATTTTTTGCAACATTGAGCTGGAAAGAGATTGACTTGGGAGAGCAACTGATTCCAGGCTCGTGCAGCTAGACAACACTCAGCAAATGCCAAAACCTCGCTGTTGTCCAGCCTTTGCCTTGCGACTTTTCTCAGACTGAAACACCTTCATTAAAATACTTCTTGAGTTTTAGTGAGAGGAGCAGGGAGCTGATGAAAAGGTTGGCTGGGATGGCTACTGGCTGCTCCTAGTGGCTCCAGAGTCCTCTGAGCACTCACAGGTATTTTCCCTGTTTAGATGATTTTGTTATTCTAGTCAAGAGGAGGAGCAGAAAATTAAGGCGTTAAATCCAGTTGTCTCAGCTACAGTTGCAAACTTGTTGTCGTATATTGTACAACTAATTATGCACATCTTTTATAACTGAAAGGTGTATGTTTTCCTAGATGTAATTTGCTGAAAACCAAGTGTGGGAAAGTGTCAGTTAAACATTTTATTCATAAATTTTTTTTTATTACTCATGGGGATGTATGGGTGAGTTCTTTTTTTTTTCTTCCCCTTGTGTTCAAGTAACTTTCAGGGATAAGGCAATGTAGAAAAAGCTATTTTCAAGTTACCTTTGGTCTGCAGCATACGTATGCATATCTAATAAAACCCAACAACTCAGAGTGACCGGAGAGAAGTGGTTTTGATTGTTTGTCTTGGTGTTGTTTTTAAAGGGAGGGAGGTTGTGGAGACACTGACAATTAACACTGTCAGTGTTTAATTTGTAAAGCTGCAGAGTGACACGAGAACTTAGCCCTGTGCCAGTTCTTTGGTCACCTCTGATCTGATCCATCCTGAATGTGTTAGGAGGAGGCCTGGCATCCACAGACATGGATGTTGGCCCACACGTGCTGCTATGGCAGGGTGCCCCGATGGCAATGCAGACCACTGCAAAGGTCTTGCACATGACTGTAAATTGAAATGTTTTGAATAATGAAAGTAACATGGTTGGATATAAAGCCATCTGGTATCAGATCCTGTCTTCATTATCAAGAACTGACGATGTGTTTTCATTTAAGAACCTTTCTGTGTGTGGATTTGTTATTGTTCTTCCATTCAGTGTAGCTTTTATAATATCTCTCTAACATGCAGTAAAGTAAATATTGTGTAACAGGCGATGTATGAATAATATCAGTCACACCTACATTCTCAGAGGTCTTGAGTAGGCCAGGAGTGTTCTTTGTATGTGCAGATCCTGCACTGGGAGTACTGCCTCTTTCTTTCCAGGGGGAAGGTGATTTACTTTGCCCTGGGCAGCATTTTCAGCTATGCTTAACGCTCTTCTGTACTGAAGCGTTTCATAATGTCAGCTGTCCGTAACATGGGGCGATGTTCCTGCCTGTAGGCACACCTGTCCCTTGCCCCACAAGGTACTCTGGCAGTGGGAACTGCTGTAGTTCACTGGACTGAGGTTTTTTTTTTTTTTTTTTCACCTCAGATTGCTTTTAAAATTATCCAGATTTCCTTAACCTTGGAGAAAATAAACAGAATGTTAGAATTGGTAATGGGGGGGGGAAACATTAGCTTTTGGCACTTATTTCTATGGTAGATCTTGAAAACTAGGTTTTAGTACTGTTTATTGCCTGGCATTGGACTTATGAAACTTACTTGCTGTAACTTCCCCCCACCACGCTGGAGGTGTTTCCTGGCGTGCGGCAGTGTGCGCTGCATGGGCACGCTGGGGCCAGTCGGGGGAACACAGACAGAGGCAGGCTTGGCTGTGTTTCACAGTGTCAGATCAACAAATAATCTTAATGAACTGAGGCCGGCTTTTAACATGGGCTTAGCAAGCTCCCCGGGACACAAAAGTGGTCACTGAGTAACTTCATATTGGTCTTTGATCATGAGCTGGATGAGGATGCTGGAACAAATGTATTTTTGGTAGTCATAATTGGTTCATTGCTTTGCTTCTCTCACTGCCATGAAGAACTCCTACACTGTCTTCTGCCACGCTGAACTGATGTGCATGATGTTGAGGGATGGCAGCTGATACTTGCAGGCACTATTGTGGCTGTACTTCAGGCTGACCTGTTTCAAAAGAAATGTTTAATGAATTTTGAGGATTGATGTTGATCTTCACTTTATTTGGATCGTTCTGGAGATTTTGACGTGGAAAGGGTTTTTTGAGGCTTGGTTTTGCTCTGGAATTCTCCTGCTTTGGTTTTCTTTGATTCCTGTTTCTCAGCTTTAACTTGCAAAGCCTACAGATGCAGTTAGGGTTTCTGCAGCAATGAGGCTGGGTTGCTTTGGTGTGAAGAAGGAACAGAGCTGGACAAATAGTTGAATGTTCTGGGTTTTATCTGGTTGTAAAATGCTGGGAGTGTGATGTTTCTGTTCATCTTCAGAGGAGGAAAACTTGTATGCATGGCATTAAATTCAATTTCCTTATTTTTTAAAAGAAAAAGTTTGGGAGTGAGGAGTGGGGAAGAGGCACTGGAAGGGTTTTGCTTCAGTTTTGACAGATAAAATTATTTCACGTTGAGAAAAATACGGTCCTTAAGAGCTTCTGTAACCTAATATATTTTATCCCTTATTTTTGCACAGCTATGGGAAACAGACAAATGTGGGCTTTTAAAATTCTGTACAACATTTTTCACAAACTCTTTTCACTTCCTGAGTTGTGCCTAATAAGTCTGTGGATTAGATTCCTAAACACGTTAGCCAACTAGAAAGTGAAGAAAGGCTTAAAACAAAAAGCTTGCGTGTTTGCAAAAGGTCTTTATTGATGGTTCAGAGGGTGAGCATATATTTTAGTATTCCAGTTACTGGCTTTAACTGTTGTGTTCGTTGAATTATAATAGATTTGATCTAGATATTTTTTTAAATGTCTAAAAGGTAGGGAAAGTACAAGCCTTAGAAAATCTTGCTGAAATATAAAAGGAAATCTGTCATCCTAACGATTTGTGTGTTGCCTTTCAGGTCCGAAGGTGAAAGTTCAAGAAGTGTCAGGTATGTGTACCTTGCATTCTTTCACTCATGTTGCCTTAGTTTTTCTAAGAAAATCTATTGACAGAGCACTCCTTTAAAGGTATAGAATGGAAGGATATATACAAGTTCTGTATCTTTTATTGGTTCTACTTAGCATGCCATTTGTATTTTGAATAAAGGAATTTCTATATTGGATGAATGCAGTAATGCGTAACGTGATATTCCTGAATTCTTCTATTTGTAATATGGCTCAGTTAAGACTTGAATCTTAATTTTGGTAACTGCAAAATATCATTTATCGTTGATTTACAGCATTTTAAATTTAAACCATACTAAACAACTCACTTGTATTAGCAAAGGAGTGCTCTAGCTGTCATTTTTGGGGGTGACATCTGTACTGGTGAGGGTCTGTGTGCTTGTTCTGGCTTTCTTGGTAGACTCTTCATTTCCTTACCTGACAGAAAACCTTCATTGACTCATTGCTGCAATACTCACTGTGTACTTGGAAGATTCAGATAACTTAGAGAATGTAATGTAGCTATCAGATACTTACTCATTTAGTATTTTTTATGTGTTCTTTCAAGGGTAGCTTTTTTTAACTTACCTCTGAAAATGTGGCTGTTTTGGGTCAAACTTGTAGAACTTTAGACAGTGCTCTACAACTGACTGGATTTATATAACTATGTACTTCAGTCTGAAAGTCTTGCATGTATTGGACCTCTACAGTTAAGCTGATCCCTCTTTCCCTCTTCCTTCGAAACCCAGCAGCATTTTCAAGCTCATTGAACTTAGTTCTTCTAGCAGTTGTCTTGCCTCTGAGCCTTAAAGAGAAGAACTAAGATTGTAAAGGGAAGCAAAGAAGCATATTTTGTGGGAGTTTTGTTTGTCTTTTCCCTGCCCCATCCTTGCCAGCCTGTGCTAAGCAGCTGGGGTTGTCAGACCACAGAAGTCTGAAGTCAAATGTGCCGTGTACGTGGCACTTGGAAACCTTGGGTTCAGTTCAGGTGGCTCATGGAGCCGCGTGAGTATAATCCATCTCCTGGCCTGGGCAACGAGTTCTGGAACACCTGGCTCTTTCCATCCGGGAATGGAATACCCAGTGTCGGTGATGCACTAGAATTTTATTCTGTTGCTCAGCTGCCTTGGTGGATTTATTTTCAGTGTCTTTGTAACTTGTTATAAGAACGCAAGTTTGTCTAAAATATATTTTGAAATGCCTTGAAATTCAGTAAACGTTGGATCTGACTGTGCAAAGACAAGGTTGATGCAGAAAAGCAGTATGATTATAGATAAAACACTGAAACAATTGAAAAGAATAGGTAGGTAATTATCTTGACTTTTTGCCTTGGCTTTCTCATTGTGACTAAAGCCAATAAACTACCCCATTGGTTGTGCACGCTCTTAAAATATGTTCTGCTTATAATATTGTTGTGCTAAAATAAACTTGCATTAGTTTCCTTTTCTTGAAAGCCATATAATTTTCAAGCCTAGGTATTAATCTTAAATCTATTACTTTGATGAATTGCTTTGAAACTTCTACGTTCTCAGATGTAATGAACACATACAGAGTGAGCTATGAAAGTTGTCAGCATGATGGTCCTTTCTAATTAGCTGTCTTTGTTCGTATGTTTTCAGTAGAAAATGCAATTTGTTTGGCATGCGATTTCAGTATTTAGTAGTATGACTAGACAGTGTAAATGCAGTATGATCTATCATTGTAAGACTGGGATGTGTTAGGGTGTAGTAACTAGAGGATGTTTCTCTTATCACTGCTATTAAGTGTTTAATGAAGGCAAGTCAACAGAGTAGAGGATTCAAGTAAGGACTGCAAAGGGACTCTGCTGAGACCTCTGAGGTCAGAAAGCATCTCTGACTAGCAACACCCTCCAGAAAACCTGCACAGAAACCATACCTGTATTCTGGCTTTCATTCTTTTCCCATTTTTTTTTCTTAGAGTATCATAGTAGTATGTCATATGGTTGGCTTAAGGACAAGGTTTAATACATAAGATTTAACATATTCCTTTGCCGCTCTTCTGGCAGTAAAGTTTCTGAGATGGAATATGTTTGAGTCGATTTCAGCTACTAACCACAAGTCCTCCTTGATGTTCTTGGTATAGTACCGTTGCTACTCAGTTGTTCTGTGGAAAATGTATTTTCAGGCCAACTGCTGGTTTTGACCGATCTTCTCCATGTACTTTTGTTCCTCCTCAGTTGTACTTCATTTCTCCTTTAAAAAGCACAAAATGGGCTAAACTATAAGTAACAATACTGCACAAAAGCCAGTGGTTCATGATGGAGCCTGGAGTGAGAGGTGTAAGGCTATTGCCAAAAGGTGTGCTGTTCTGTGAGTAGCCACATAATTTAAAAAGCATGCAAAGGCTGGTGGAGGGGGGGTGGTATAAAAATCAAAAAGACAATTGAAGTGTTAGCTATGGAGAAAACCTCAGCTAAATAGTTCAGCTGAGTCAAGTCTGAGGCATTCCTTGTGGTATGTAAATGGGTGGAGGACACTGAAAGTTCCCTCTGTTAGGGATCATGCAAAAATGATAAATTTTCAATTTGTGTGAAGATGTACACTAGATTAGGTGGAAAAGTAATAGTTTAATCTACTTCAGAGCAGGGAAGAATTGTAGAATATCAGATGGATTATGTGCTGAGTGGAGCGTAAACACCTGGATAAAACCTCAGGAACTGAGCCACAGAGAGGGAAGGTCCAGCAGGAAGCAGAGGGACTTCCCACCCCGGTTTTCAGTAAGATGTACACTGACTCAGCCCCCTCTCTGATAACCTGCAAAGTGCAGGTTTCGGGGAATTAAAGACAGACTTCTAAAATCCATTTTCAAGTTGAAATGTATTGCTTTGCAACCTAAATGATTTGGTGACTACATATACAGAGGGCCTTTTCTGGAAGCTTTTAATCACTGCATGAATACTTCTAAATTCTTTCTCAAAATTTACTTAGTAATTGGGAGGGAAACTAGAACGAAAAATAAGTAAATTTAAAAAAAAAAAACAATAAAAACAATGTGGCCCACTGTCAAATAGTGTGATAAATGTTTCAGAAGTTTCCTATTTTTACCATCAATTATGCATCTTAAACACTATTCACCATGTCAGCACTGGTGAAAGTTGCACTGAAATCACCTGATAAGAAAATAAAATAGGCACTGTGGAGCATTCCATGCTTTGGATGGGATGTGAATGCCTTCACAATACAAAGCGAACAGAAACTGCATTTATGGGGATAGGGCTGTGGTTTGATTAAACAGGGTTTTTCACTCTTCCCTATTGGATCAGTAAGGACATGCTGGGAAGGCAACCAGTGTTGTCAGGCAGCGTAACCATCTTACAGTTGCTCTTTCCATATCCGATTTAACTGGGTCATGCAGGCTGCTGGCCGATGTCAGTCCTCTCCATCATCCTTCTGAGGGAAGTCAGAAGTTTTTTGGGATGAGGATGGACAAATAGAGGTTTGGGTGAAGTCTGCAAGACGCTTGCAGAGTTGAGAGAGGAGAAGGTGATAGTGCTTCCTGCGACCTGTTGGCAGCAGTTCACTGTTTCTCGTGCAATAGCATCTGAAACCACGCTGTGTCCTACACCCTGTACCCTGCTGCTCTTGGTATTCTGTGAGCTGATCTCATCGGAGATTTTGAACACAAAAGTGCTCACAAATCTTTCCCTTCATGTTCATTTTACTCTTAAGTGGAATACACTTAAAGCAGCAAAGCTTTTTCCTCAAGAGCAAGCAATTGTATTCAATATAGCAAAATAACTTTGCAGTGTCACTAGCGGCATTTTAGGCACTTGAGTTTTGGGGAAAGCATTATGGAAATCGATTGTAAAATGCAGCTAGACCTTTAAGATTTCCTAGTGATACTGAGTGCCTTAATTTCTTTGAGTACTCAGTTTGAGGTGTTCTAAAACTTTCTGATTTTCAAAAAAGGCTGAGTGTATACCTCAGCAATTGGTAGAAGTGTTTTAAATTGCATACTGACTTGCCAATTAGAATTACTCATATATTTCAAAATAAATAAACCCTTGCGAGTCAACTGTGGATACTTAATCATAATGTTTTACCACTGAGTGGCTGACAGTAGATGCTTTAAGTGTCGAGTTTCAGAAAGTTAATATCATTAATGTGACTCAGAAGCGTAGAGCTTATTTCGTAGACCTTCTATTGGTTTTACTTATCCTCCGTTGGAAGAAGGAAAACAAAATACTGTCCTTTCTTGAGACAGTTCAGTCAAGAAGCAAGTTAGCTAAGTTCTAGTTCTCAGGTGATACAGCTGAAGTCATATGATCCCCTCAGAGTACAACGTGTAACTGCATGGTCATACTAGCTAGCAGGAGGAAATTGCTGAGGGGAACTCCTTTTAACCTGGCAATCTTCAAAAGAAGTCTGTTATTCTGTGCTTCAAAGAGCAAGCTTATTTTTTTCTGGACTGTTTTTCAATGTACAAAGAATCTTTAGAGATCTCGATGCTTCACGACTCAAAAGCTTCAGGCAGTGTAACTCACAGCAATCATGGCCATGGCACAAATTGTATTTGGGGAACAAAACTTGACAAAAGCTAACTGCTTTTTTGTTGACTCCCCCTGACTCCCTTAATGTTTCCTTCAGCTCAGTTGGCAAAGAAATGCAATAGCATGCAGCTGGAAGGTGAATTAATTTGGAAAAGGGCTGACTTTTTTTGGCAATAATTATGTAAACAGGTAGGCATATCTCTGCAGTTAAATGATTTTTTTTGCTTCCGTTTATGTATTATACTAATATTTCCTACTAAAAAGTAGAATGAAGTCTTGCTAAAATCAGATACCATCCAGGTGGATAAACTAGCGTATGCAAGCAGTTTGCCTGAAATTATTTCGACTGGAAATAGACCGCTGTAATTTATGTAAGTTCCTAAGTGCTGATTGTGCTCAATAGAATTCTCTTGACAGGCTGGCAGTTGTCGAATTTGCAATCTTGAAGAAAAGACAAAGCTTTGTAAGTGGTTTCACATTAATTCAATGCAGCTAATTTTTATAGTCAATTCTTGAAGGAGTTGTTCTTGTTCAAGCAGTCCCACTGGTTACAGTGTAAGATAAGGCTTGCCTAATGAGCAACGTGTGCACAGCTTAATTCAGTAAGTGGAGTGCTCGTAGTGCCACAGGATTCATCTTTTGTGTAGATAAAGTAGTTTAAATTTCCTCCATGATTTTGGCATTCCACGATAAATGCTGAGTTACTTTTGTTCTTTTCTACTAGAATTCACATGAAAAGCTGGCTAAATCTGGGGAATGGAATATGAGAATAAAGATAAGAATGTAGAATCTCTTACACTTCCTGTGTACTTAATGAAGTTCTTCAAGGGCTCTGTATGTTGTGGATTCTGCAGTACCTGCTGAACTGCTTTTAATTACTGGGTTTGTTTCTATGCTGTCACCCTTGTTAAGGCAGCTAGGATCAGTGTGTATTGTGGGTAGAACTTGTCCCACCAAGCAGCTAATAGGTATGCGAAGGAGAGCCACCTGTAACACTGGGTTTTTTTTAGCAGTCAAAGAGACCCTGCTGTTCAGCTTCCACTAAACGGTGTTGCTTTCTGGCTTCCCTTTGCATTTGCTTTTTCAGAAGAACACAGAATGCGGTGTCCTCTTGAGATACAAAGGTTTTCCCACCCCACATCGTAGGCTGAGAGAGATTTGCAATTCTGCAGATGCACGTAAAGTGGCTGAGTCCAAACAGAACCTCACAGCTGCTGTAGTTATGGGAGACCCAGAGGAGGGCTGGGTATGAGCTGAAGTGGCTTAGCTTGTGAATGTGTAGTGGTTATTCTCTTTCCTATTTTCTAGTAGAGACGTGAGTATTCAGATTACCCTGTGAGTACAGGAGTGAGATCTGAACAGAATTAGCGAGCATACTTTTCTGTCCACGTTACTGAAAGTAGTCTGTGGTAACTACTGGAAACCCGTGTGTGTGCAAACCGATAGGGTCACTCCAAATGAGTTGGAGACGGTGAGTCCTGTTAACAGTTCGCCTCAATGCACTGGTGATAAAATCTGTGCTTTCCTGCACATAAACTGTCTTCCAAAAGAACCCATGTATTAGATAGTTACAGCTAGCATTCTAATCTAGCAGTACCTTAAAATCAAATAAAAAAGAACTTTCATGTTTTTCTTTCCCGTTTTTCTTTCTGATCTCATTGTTTTACCCAATAGTCAATGCAAAACGAATTCTATTCAACAGGAAAGGATGCAGCAAAAACAGCTGTATCAAATGTATTTATTATTTTCCCGCCTTATTTTTATTTCCCCTCCCCTTTCTAATCTGTATTCTAGGCAGTTTGATGCTTCACTGGAATTCAAGAGTGATCCTTGGGTTAGGCTGTTAGCATGACTTAGATATCTGGTTCATCATCTGAGCTGTTTTAGTGATGCTTGTAGAAATTTTCCAGTAAGTGCAATTGTAAGTAGATGGAAGATGAAGCAAGCAAGATGTGCATTGCAAAAGATGAGAACAGAACCATGAAATAACATTGTAAGGACACAAAGAACATTTTAGGTTATCACCATTAAAACAATGCATGAGCATGAGTCTCCTAACTGGAAGAGAAGGAAAAAAAACTTTACATATATAATTGATGATATCAATGGATTATGTCCAACATAATGCAGTATAAAGGTACTTGGAATCCAGTTGAGTTAATTACTGTCTTTAATGCTTCAGCTGATTTTTTTAATTTAAATCTGTCTATATCTCTCCTGGAATATATTCTTGTACCGTTTGAAATCAATATCACAGAGAATAAAATATTTATGTAGCGGACGGGATTCTAATTAGCCAAGTGCTAATGATGGGAGCATGACATAGCTGGGCGGGCACGGCACCTCCCCACACTCAAGAGGCCAGGTCACCTAACAGTCCTTGCTCTCTCTCCAAAGACCCAGCCCTTGCCATGGTCTCCACTCGGCAGAGAGCTGCTCCCAAAGAGAACGTGGCTGTATTACTTCAGCGTCCTGTCCTAATGCCTGCCTCCAGGTTGCTGTGTCTACCAACACCACAGGCAGGAGCACAAGAACAGGATATCACCACAGTGGGTATTGTAGCAATCAAATGTTGTATCAAGCAGTTTCAAATTATACTGACATTGTTCTGTCTTGTTTTGTAAGTGAAGCTTGCTTTAATCCTGCCTCGATTTACTGAGTGAACAGAAAGCAGTAAGGAAGCAGTCTTTCATGCATACTTCTTTGTATTTTAAACATAGTAAAGGCTGTTAAGGATTCTGTGACTTCTTTATTAAAAATGATTAAGTGAAAGCTCTAACCTTTTGTGCCTCTTTGCTTTGCTCTATCATTAGCTGTCTTGTGTTCAGATTAAGAGGAGAAAGTAAAGCACTTTAACTTGTCTCTGTAATGGATGACCTCACTTGCTGAAACCTCATATGGATTCCACAGTGTTATCTTCTTCTGAACATATCTGTAAATAAATGCCAACTAGTCTTGACTAATTTCTGCTATCAATTTGGTCTCATTAACTTCTTGTTGATTAAATCAAGTACATTAGTTGAGATGCCCCTATAATTTATTTATAATAGTTAACTTTATCAGGGGAATAAGATTCTTCCTCTGAATTTTAATGAAGGAAACAATCTCTGTACACAGAAATAGAGAGTGGAGCTAAAATTAATAGTGCTGCACTAAATACTAGTTACACTCACAGTGCAACAAGTAGAAGAATAGTATTTTGAAGATAAATATTAACCGACTTGCTTGTGGTTTTATAGCAACTCTGTTTTAACGTGTGTGGGGCATGGTTCAGAAGTGATACATCATATACTTAACTATGTTTGGAAGATTTGTAACTTAGATTGTTCTCTGGGTAGTCTCTTCTCTAAATGTTCTCTTCAGTCTTTCAGTTTAAGTACTTTTGTTTATCATACAGTCAAAGGTAATTTGACATAGGAAGCTTTTGGACTGGTAAAGACTGGAACATATTGCTTACATTAGTATGAGTCTTGAACTCAAATTAATCAAATCCTTCCTTTCTAGATACTGCACACCAATCATCTGCATGAATTAAGATGACTTACTCAGTTTTGGGGGAAATAGTCTCTTTGTGCTCAGACAAACATCAAAATTCTGGCAAGGATTCATTTAAATCACTGGCCTTCTAATAAACCCCTCAGCTCTGTTGCATAAATTGAGGTGAGGAAAGTTTTCGCTCTGCAATGAGGATGAGGCTTTCAGCTTGCACATCTTCATTTAATGTGTGCTCAGAATGTACTGAAACAAGCTTGGCTCGCCTGAGATGTGACAGCTCTGTTTTTCATAATCTTTTCCTTTTGCCTCTGGCTTTGAAATGAGCTGCTTTGAAAAGCACTGCTCTCAGTAACCTCCTGACCAAGGAGCTGTTGGCACAATGACAACAGGCTTTTCAGATGCACAGCTACAGAGGACTAAATTCAACCAAGGTAACGTGAACAAGGTGCTTGAGCACTGCTTTGGTAATGCACTTAATCTATTGTAGAGTAGTATTTGATTTTGAAGAACTGAGCCTCATGTGTCTATGAACTACTGTGTTGTTTGTAATCCTGTGGCACTAAGATGTGCTGCTGCTATTCCTGAAGTAATTGTGAATTAATTGGCACTGCTGCTCTGCATACAGCAGATGCACTCTGTTTGCAGAGTGAATGTTTTCCGCAAAGTCCTCTCGGTATGCTTTACATGTCCAAATCTTTTAAAACATCTTTAAAAAACCTTTTGTACAAGCCTTGGAGAAATGCATGAGGCTGTATTGGAAAGGCTGTTGTCATGCAGTAATGTGCGTGCTGGGATGGGGAGCTGAACATAGTGTGTATTGCTTTGGGAAGCTGAAGAGAAGCTAGTCAAACAGCACTCACCTCGACATGATAGCCTAAACAGGACTACCTTTAAACTCTAAACCAATCTGTTCCTGCTTTTTTGAAGTTCATCTTTCACTGAAACTCAAATCAAATACCGCTTTTCCAGATCGGTGTTATTAAGAAATATTTAACTGCTTTTGTGGTATTTCTTTTCTGGACCCACTTCTGAAGAAGTAGTACCATTCTCTAAGGCTCAGCATATTGGGTAGGTTCCCAGAAGAAAGATTTTCCTCAGACCAAAAGCTACTAAATGAACCAACAGCTGGGAGATACTTGGCCTTTTATATATATATATATAGCTACCTAGTATTTTTAATTAAAAAAAATAAAAATCCAGTAAAGCTGAACCAAACAACCAAGGATGCACACATTTAATTGATGGATTTTGTAAATAAGAATGAGGAGCCCATTGGCCAGTTGTCAGCCTTCTTCATTGTTCTTGTGTGCTATTTGGAAAAATGGATGTGATTTGGAATGGTATGCATGAGTATTTTGTCTGAATCCAAGGAGAACTCTAAAGTTTCAAGGTGATGTGCAGACCGGAACATTTCAGTCATTTGTGGTCTCACTTCCTGACTAGCTTGCTTGCTAATCACTGTTCCATGGAGCTGGAGGAATTTTTCTTGGTCTTGTTCATGAACAGATTAAAATGGAGGACTGAGGAACTATGATGATGTCATGATTTCAGAATGCAGAATTTCTCCTCACCTGGAGTGCTGTGTCCAGGCCTGGGGCCCCCAGTACAGAGGAGATGTGGAGCTGTTGGAGCGGGTCCAGAGGAGGGCCACCAAAATGATCAGAGGGCTGGAGCACCTCTCCTGTGAGGAAAGGTTGAGGGAGTTGGGACTGTTCAGCTTGGAAAAGAGAAGGCTCCGGGGAGACCTCACTGCGGCCTTCCAGTACTTGAAAGGAGCTTACAGGCAGGAGGGGGACCGACTTTTTACATGGGTGGATAATGGTAGGACAAGGGGGAATGGCCTAAAACTGAAAGAGGGGAGGTTTAGGCTGGACATCAGGAAGAAATTCTTCACTGGGAGAGTGGTGAGGCGCTGGCACAGGCTGCCCAGAGAAGCTGTGGCTGCCCCATCCCTGGCTGTGTTTGAGGCCAGGCTGGATGGGTTCCTGGGCAGTTTGATCTCGTGAGCTCGTGGCTGGCAGCCCTGTCCACGGCAGGGGGGTTGGAACTGGATGATCTCTGAGGTCCCTTCCAACCCAAGTTGTTCTATGATTCTACTAGATCTCGGTGCAAAAGAATGAAGTTGGGACATCATGTGGGGGAGACCAAAGGTAGTACCATGTTTCCTGATTTGCCATGGCATTTCTGCTAAAAGCCCTGGTGTCTGTCACTTTGCCCTGATACTGACTAGAAGATTTGATCAGAATAAGATTGATACTGTGAAGTAGCTTTGTGCCTGGAAGTGCTTGTTGTTTGTGTACCATGTGGAGACAACAAAATAGTCTGCAGACAGAGAGGGGGAGATTCTCTTTGCTTTGTTTCTTATTTAAACAGCTGATTCTGTCTCAGATGCAGCATCAGCCCTAAAGTGATCAGAGTCGATTCTGTGTCTTCTTGCACTTGCTATTTAAGACCCTTATTTTGCTGCAATTTGTCTGGGTTCTCAGAAGAAGGAAGTGGTGCTACTTCATAGAATCATAGAATGATCCCCCAGGAATGGGGTACGAAGAGCTCCCCCTGGCAGCCTGGGCCAGGGCTTCACCGCCCTTATTTGACAGCAGAAAGGAGAACGTTCCTCAGGATCTATGCTGTGTAACTGTAGTGCTGCTTCACTTTTTTGTGGGGTTTGCATAACCAGGGCCCATGTCCTTGTTACTTCCTAGGGTACATTTGATAGTTACACAAAATTTCCCAAACAATCTTTGGGTAAATCATGGTGAAATTAAACTTTCTTCTAAGGAATATATGATTTCTACTATTTGAAGACCAAACCCTTCTTTGATCTTGTGGAAGTGCATGCCAGTAACATAGACAATCTGAGACAACGAAATATGCTGTGTTGGGCTGACGGTTACATTTCCAAGATTTAAACTGGAGTGAAAAACACTTTTTGTGTATGTATCTATGTCGATATGAGTATAGATTCAAAATGGCTTGTGAGAAGCAGTCCTATAGCAGCGTTAAATATAGGTAGTAACTGAGGTATTTGAAGGAGTGTCAGAACTGAGATTACTGATGTCTTGCTTGGAAAGCCTGAGTTTTTTTTTTTTTTTTTTTTTTTAGTATTGTGTCAATAAGACATACACAAATTATACATACATAATTATACATACTTTGATAAGGCACTTACATATATACAAATCCACAGAAGTTAATCACATTGTAAATAATCTTTTAGTTTCCTGTTTCAGCTCCATTGTAGATGTTAACGTGTTTATGCTGCGGGAACTGTGTAGGCAAAAAGCGTGGGAGCTTAATGGATTTTCCTTTCCTTTTTATTTGGATTAATGTTGTAGTAAAAGTAGCATGAAATAAGCTAAGAAAGCAAAGGTGAAGAAGCCAGGAGTAAACCCCAAGGATCTCTCTCCACTTCAGCTCAGTGTAACTACATTTTAGGGAGATGCAATAGATTATTGAACAGAACAATTTACAGGCTTAATGTAAACGATGCGGTGCTGTGCTCCAAGCCTCCATCCTGTTGCTTATGTCAGCTCCTGAATGCATGTATATTCCATTTGTGTGTGCTTGCGTTGAAGTGCTAATGACTCTTAAACATTGTTCTCAGACCATGCTCCGTGGGCAGTTCTTTGTCTTGCTAGAAGCGACCTCCCTTCCAAATTGGACCTTTGAAGCTATGGTGTCAACAACCCTCCACCCCTCCAAAACAGATAGCATTAGCTGGCACAAACTTCCTGATTTATATATATATTAAAACAATTATTATAGAAGTGCTCCTATATCTGCTCTCTAAATTCGAATAGCAGTTGGCCTTTCCTTTTGCTAAGATCGGTGCACACCTTTCACCATTCACAGCTAACCGAGGTCATTACCAGTCTGAGACTTCTGTGGAGATCTTTTAAGGTGGTTCAGTAATGAGGATGTTAATTATCACTTCAAGAAAGAAGATCATTCTCTATTTCTTAGCTAAAATAGGGCAATACAAAAAGTTTAGTAGTAGGAGAGTATAATGCAAGATGAT
>VXAV01006654.1:15675-111185 GCA_013399715.1 Alectura lathami
TTTTTGGGGGGGGGTGGGGGGGAGTGTTAAGCTAGCGGCAGAGCTGATACCTGCTCCTTGAAAGGATGTAGGACATGGCTGGGTAGTGGGGAATTAACAATAGAAGGCACAGGAAGACTTGTATGAAAACAAATGAATTACTAGTTCTTTTTTTCAGAAAGATGTGATTATTAAAGCTTGTATGTGCTCAGTTCCTGTTACAAGTAAAAAGTAGTAGCTAATAAAGTGGTCCAAGTGGAAAAGATGCCCTTAGCCAAATCTGCAAAGAGGAGTTTTAATCTCTGTTCTGACTTCCATAGGTTAAAACCTAGCCTATTGCTTTGTCATGCTCTCTCCTTAACAGCAACAGCAGTGAAACGTAGTGTGTGATGAACAGTGAATTTCATCTGCAAGAGCTAAACAAACAGTGCTGATCCCTATTTGTTCTAATTAAACTCATTCTTACAGATTCTAAGCAAGGTTAGATTCCTGGCTTAAGCATATTGATGTTGTGCTATGTTCTTACAGTAACAGTTGAGCTATCCTGCCTAAATGATGGAGCGTAGAGACAAACATCAGTCTGGGCTGTGAATTTTGTGCAACTGCAAATAATTCTCGTTACAAGACAAATTTGTCACTTGCGTTCATTTTTTTTTTCTTTTTGAGAGCTTGAGATAGTAGTTTTCAAAATTAAAAAACTGAGTTATAGTTATTGCTTCTCAGCTGATTTGCAGCAGATGGAGCTGGCACATAATGCCTCTATACTGAAACCTTATGTGTACTTATCTGATCCTTAAATGAAATCTTGGTACAAGTCCAGATTAAATAGGTTGTTATGAAAGATGGCGTAATGCAGATTTCATGTTTTAGAGTAATTAATGAAAGTAAGAGTGCTTGAAATGTAAAGATTTGCTCTAAAGGAGAGGTTTAGGAAGGTTTTCAGGTTTAGCCGTAACCTTAAAATGATGTTGTACCAGTCTACTTGTGACTGTTATAACCAGCAGTGTTTCTTTTGGGCTTTGTTCATGTTGCTTGCTGTCTTGCATGTGAACCCCTCTAAATGTGCTTATTGTGGGTCAGCGGAAAAAAATGAAAGTAACCACGTGCTGAATGTTCAGCTTGAATGCTGATATAGCTGCGTACCTAGGATGCTTTTAACAGCTGTGCTTCTCTTGGGGGAAAATGTTTATTTGTAAAAGTCACTGAAATGGAAAGAAAAACCATTTGTCTGCATTGTTGCAAAAAGTGTAGGGAAGAACTTGGACTAATGGTAATGGAGCTGGAATTAACTGTTCTGTGTAATAGAGATCATAGGAATTATTCATGTGGCAAGGTGATTGATTGTGTGTATATATATATACGTATATAAAAGGCTTGTACCACACTGACGTAAAACAAGTAGGAAGAAAAATGAGGTAAAGTATTATCCTGCACATCAGAGAGGTGTGCGCTCCTAAAATCCAGAATATAGCATCAGGCATGTACTGAAAGTTTGCAGACAGAAGTAAAACAAACAAATAAAAGCAAAACCAGCAGTGTTACCCACCCAATGCTTAATACATCTCCCTCCGGTCTTAAAGCTACCTGAAACTAAGAGCGTTGTGTTGGGGGAAGACTCCTCCTTTCCCGGGAGATGTCTTCATGGTCATATGGTAGGGCACATGTAAGTTAGAGCTCTTTTTATTACTTACTCTTTAAGAATGTAGTTGGGATAATCTCTTGCCATCAAAACAATTTCTTGGAGTTGCTGAACTGGGTTTTGGCAATCAGGGATGAACTGGCTTTATGTGAAGTGTCACGGATTCAAGGCAGTAGAATTCCATAGAATTTGAAAACACTTCTCTGTATTCTCTGTGATTGGTGGGGGAGATAATGTGATGCTGCAAATCTGGGGCAAAGTTGGTGAAGCATTGTTAAGGCTGGGGACACAAACTGTTCAACACCTTCACTGGAACAGGATGAGGAGCTCCATATTCTTTCCAAATTCTTTATTTTTTGTCTCTGAACTTGTAGGGGAATCCACACAGGGAACTATTAACAAAATTTTGGAAGGATTTGTTCTGCCAATAGAACCTGTTCTAGGGTCCTGTGCTGCAAAATGGCTGTGGTTATGGTAAGGTTGAATTTAACCAACAGCAGAGTGATCAGCCGAGGCCTTAGTGGGAAAGCTGACTGTGTAAAACAGGAGATATTGTCAACTGAAAAAAAAAAAGTGAACACCGCTTGTATGTGCATACCAAATGAATGCAAATTTAAAACTCTGTTAGTTACTTTAATGTACTAACATTTGCCAAGAAGATAAGCTCAACACAGGACACTAGCATTCTATTACCTCAACTTGAAGAATAATGAAAGCCACCTGTACTTAAAATAAGGAATAAGTAGAATGTGAAATAGTGCAGGTTTCAAAAATGGTAAGAAAATAATGAGATTACTGAAAAATATAAATTTGGCTTTAAGATATCTTGGGCAATAAGGTGACAACACTTATCTTCTACATCAGCTTGATCACACTGAGTGTCACAGACTAAATTTTCATGAACTAGTTTTAACTAACCAAATTTTAAATAGGATTTTTTTTTTTTTTTACACTAGCATTCCTGAAATACTTCCCTGCGCTTGCAGTTTGCCAGTCGAAATGCACAATGTGTGAATTGGGAACAAGTGCAAGTGAGCTTTCTTGCTTATTTAACCGAGGCAAGCAGGATGCTGTCGCAGCTCAGCAGCGTGCAGGTGCGTGTGCCCGCTGCCATACGCTGGGCTGGCGTGCACAGGCCAGCCCCCGTCGCTGCAGCACGTCACGTTGGCCACAGCTTTCCCTCTTCAGTTTATCAGTGCTCCCCCTCTGCACATCTGTAGAGATGGCTTTTGGCACCTCCAAGAAGCTGAGACTCTGGATAGAGGCTGGGCAGCAACAGCCGAGTGGTGTGACCCAGTTCTGGTAATATAAACAGCTTTAGGACTGCCTTAGGGAGTAGGTGTCGGGGGCTCACAGAGCGCCAGGAGCGGGACTAAACCTATTAGCTCTTTCAGAGAGACCTGTGACCTACTGAGGCCACATTTCGACTGCAACTTCTTTTGATTCTCTCCCACAGGACTGTAGCAAAAAGAACCACCGCGGCACATGGCCCCCAGATGACCAAGTGCTTTGCCCTGTGTGGCAGATGCTTTGATTTTTGAGGATATTTAAGTTTAGAGACCATAACCTCTTAGCCTTCATAGAAATTCCTCAGCTTCTCTAGTTATTAGTGGTAGGCTATATATTGAGGACAAGATCTTTTTGCACTGTGCAGTGGCAGTGTTACATCATGTGAACTCTGCTGGAATAGTGAGCTGAAAAGATTTGTAAACTTTGTAAGCTTTTGGAGACTGCTGAGGGAAGGAAGGGTTTCATAAAGGCTACTCGACAGGCTGCTCAGTGTCTGTGCTGTTGTTGTCATTCCTGTGTTAAAAGAATGTAGGATGTTTGTACTCTGAGGAAAAAAGGTTTGAGAAGAGAAAAAAGTGGAGGGTATGTATTTCTGAAAGGCTGAGATGATTTTACTAGGACAGATTTTAAGATGTACTAAGTTGAATGCAATAGCTATGCTTCACAGTTGAAAGAGGAAACTAGTGAAGCACTCACAATGTCTGAAGCATGAACTAAAAGGTGGTTGTGGTGCTTAACTCCTGTGGTGTCTCCTGCACTCTCATAAGATCTTCAGCCTCGAAGAGACAACTGCAGGTTTTTTATTGTTATTTCTTGCTTTTTTTGTTTGTTTGTTTGTTTGTTTTACCAATAGCTTGAGATGAAATGATGTCTGAATCACTACCAAAGATTTCAAAAAACTTAAGACTGAAATAATACTTTTACCCAAGGCTAGGTATAATGTAGCTCAGCTGTTCTTCCATATGCAGCCTTGCACAAGTGGAGGGCACATGCTTGCCTGGTGTTTCCATCTGTCTGGCAGCAGGAATCTTGTCCAGGTCTGTTCCACTCACCTTGTGTGAGGGTGCTACTAAGCTCTTCAGAAAGAGGAACCTGCAGCAAGATGTCTGTAATGCAGCTTGCTGGCCTGGGAGGAGATGGGACGTGAGACCTTTGAAACTGAGCAAAATCTGATTTTTAGTTGAGAAGAAACTGGATTCTTCAAGTGGTATTGAACCCTTTGTAGAGGGAAGGAATGGCACTGAAAGTATTGCCACTGACAGTGTACAAACTGGAAGGTAAGTAATTAACGTTAGGTCCCAGGAGTGCCAGCTTTGCAGTGCTCAGTCAACTGTTCTTTCCAACGCAGAATTCTGACATCGGGTAGCCTGGCTTTTTATTTGGAAGGCATTGAAGGATGAACGTAATCTAAACATAAGAGGCTGGATCACTGCTGCTTGTTTAAATTTGGCACGATTTCAGATAGGTAAATGGAGCTGCCCTTCAGTATGGGGAAGTAACAGAGGAGTTGCAACAATTATGGGCTTAGGACAGGGAATGAAGTGGCTCAACGACATGAGTAAATCTGTGGTGAGATGTGAACGTTCAAATATTTGTCTGTATTACTTGATCTAAGGTGTTCACTGCAGTTTTTGTTCATTCTTCTGGCAAGCAGGTGTTTTCCTGGTGAGAGTCAGTCCATGTACCATTGTACAGTCTCTGTAAACACCGGGGAAGACCAAAATCCAGTCTTTATCCTGAAGATTGAATCCCAAGACCCTACTCCAAAGCAGTGTGCCATAGGCAGGGTGCTGACCAGGAATGAAATGCATGTTTTGAGAACTACAGAGCAAAGGATTTGAGCTGAGGATAACCTCTGAAGGAGCCATAGTTGAGCTGCTGACCATGTATAGGCTAACATGTGTCCATGGGAGCATCTCAGATGCGTGCAGTATTGCAGCTGTGCTCAGGAGTGGCTGCAGCCCAAGAGAATGGTGTGCCAAGATGACTTTTAGCTTCGTCATTCGGTCTGGAGACAGGTGGTTCTGTGGTCGTCCTCAAATGGAACTGGAGGTTTCAGTTACAAGGTGTATGAAGTTCACACAGCCAGGGAGTGTTTGGTATCCTGGGGTGCTGCCAAGAAGAAAACTGCTGCGGGGAAAGGTGGGTAGCTGGTCTCGTGACAGCTGTCTGCTGCTGGGACATCATGAGGTTGCTGCAGCACATCAGTGAACAGGCTGGTGCCTGTAAGGGAGACAGTCAGTTGCAAACAGTAATTGAAAAGAAGTGACAGTTACTTCAAATAACTTCCTAAGTGCCATTTTCTGTACAAAATAATGACAAATCTTTTGAGATAAGAGAAAGTTTAGTGCATTTTAATATCTTTATAATGAATAAATCATCTCCTTTGTAAGGTTAATGAAAGCAGACATGATGTGAAAGTTGAAAATGTGGCTGCTGTTTAGGAATTCCTTTCTGAAGAGTGTCCCTCTGCGGTCTCGGCCAAACACAGTCAGCTCAGAGAATGTGCAGTGTGAATTTATGATGTTTAATGCATCCAGCAGTCTTGCTGCCTAATAAAACCAGTCTGTCTCTAATAATGCCTAAACACTGTTTTCAGTCACTCGCACACATCTAGCCTTTCTTCTGCCTACATGACTGTTGGTCTGCGGTGTCATAAATACTGAAACATAGCATGTAATCAAGAACCTCTTGTATCAATCAGGCTTGTCATTGAAATAAGGGCATGTATTCCAAACATAGTGCTAAATTCTGCTTTTGTAGACTCTTTTGTCTGTTATGCTGACACTAAGTGGGTATTTTGATACGCCAAGTGACAAGACAAACACAGCGCAGTTTGCCACTGCTGCTTTTTATAGTTTCATAATGCATGTTCTTTACTTTTTAAAAGGCACTTTGCAGCAAAAACTCATTCCTCGTGACTTCTTCATTTAGATTAAACTGGCATATAAACACCTTCTTCAAGAATCCCCTAAGCCCTTTAGACGTTAAAAAACAACCCAGAATTTATTTCTTTGAAGTACTGTATTCATTCTATAAAAATAAATCATCTCCAAAGCAATGCCTCTGCAGCCCCCGGCTCGGACGGCCGTCGCTGTTCCTGCAAGCAGCAGGCTGCCGTGGGTGCCCTCACCCTGTGCACAAGCAGAAGTGGCATGGTACTAGACTGCAGAGGGGAGGGACGCCTGTGACTTTCTTAGTGACCTTCAAACAAACACAGAAGTACTTGAAGTGTACAGCTTTAGCTGGGAAACAGTTAAATAGACTTAACTGCGTGCTTTGTTCTGTATAAGTGTGGTAACTTTTTGTAGCGGTTTCCTTCCAGCCCTTCTTGCTCTATGCTGGTTATAGGGTCGTTGTCCTGGTTCAGCTTGAGCAGACTGCTGTTGCTGTGATCAGTTGCAAGTTATCATTGGGTATACAGGCTGAAAATCTTGCTTGACTGGCTGCTCCCTCTGCATTTAAGTGGTCTGTGAATTTTCTGATGGTTTGTTTAAAAGCAAAAAATACCCAACTGGCCCAACATGTCTGGCTTGTTCCTGGGAGCCAGCTTTGTTAATTCAATTTTGTTGGGTTTGTTCATTACGACAGTTAACTTTGGAACTACTTTTGGCTGCCCACTGTAGGTTTGCGAATGTACATGAGTACAGTTCCTTGTTATGAAACATAGCAATGCTTCTGAGGTGTAGCAGAATCATTTATCAGAAATAATGTATTTTTTTTAAAATTTGAGAAATAAATTGGGGTACAATCTAAGCACAGTTGCTTCTTGCTTGTTCAGCTGATGTGCTAATATTGCTCTGAAGGTTTTAGGAACCTGTCTCAAAGTTCTGATGCAAGTCCAGTACTACTGATAGACAGTACAACATTTCTGATTTACAGCTGCTTGACTCTAGTCCTGTTACAATACTACTGCCTGATTCATGTGTGTTTTCAATAGTGGAAACTCTGCTTTTCTGTCTTTCCCATGCCTTCACTGTTGCTTTTGTTAGGGGAATAATTTATCATCTTGTGTGCCTTCAGGGTCTGATCATTAATTGGCTCTTCAAAGTGCTGCCATAATGCTTGGAACGGCAGCTAGGACTGGATTTCCTTCTTGCATTAAAATACCTGCAAAAACTACTGCGGCCTCCTCCAGTGTGCCAACCCACATTTGCAAAATGCTGCTTGAAGAGATGCACGTCCTGGGCTGGAGAGAGCGGTTGCATTAAACTACTGAGAGAGATGCGTGGCTTTAGAAGTTTATTCTGAGTTTGAACTAATTTATTACATTGATTATCTCGTTTTGCTGTGCATTGTTCTCCCAGAGAGTGATAAACTATGGCAAAGGAGGCCTGCAGCAAGTTCTGTGATGGCTGTAGTGGGGGATCGGGAGGGGGATGTTGTTGTTTTTTCTGGGGGGGATGTTGTTTGAATGAAGGTTTTTGCCCCATTCAAAGCTGTGGGATTTTTGCAACTTAGATGAATGAAACATGATTGCTCTAAGCTTCTTATTATTTTTGTTGGCATACTTGTGACACTGGCTGATTGTGTTGCAGCTTGCCATGAAATTGGTTTATGCAAAGCAAAAATAGAATCAAGTTCTCAATAAATAGAACTGCAAATATTTTTAGAAAACCTACTCCTCGCAGACCCTGATCAAGTAACACACGACATGTTCTGTCAGCACCTTCTTATGAATAATGAAGCAATTCTGGTTCTCTGTATTACAGAAAGAAGGTTTTTATTCAAACACCTGAATGTGCACTTGTTTCCACGTAAATACTGTATTTTATATAATAGTTACTAACCAATATCACAAACTATGAAGCTGGCAGTCATATTTGAGAACAAAAATTAACCAATTACTGTCCAGATATCACAAAATATACATTACTTGCTGATTAATTATTTCCTGGAGCACAGAGCTGCATTTAAGCAGTTTGCAAATGATTTTTACCAGAAGGAGCTCACCTGGTTTAATTTCTGACTGAGAAATCTTTGTCGTGGAAGGGCTTTTACAGACCTCAGCGTGGTCAGCTTAGGAAGTGCTGCATAAGCAGGTACAGTGCCAGCAGCTGGGACCAGGGAGCGCTCTGGTCCTAGAGCAGCGGGCTTGGGGGATCCAGAATAAATTTCCTCCTGTATTGTTCATGCTGCTTATGAAATCACAGTTCCCTGGTGCAAGTACACAGCAATACGTTTAGTGAAGAAGGACTTTCTGCAAATCATACCTCTTCATTTCAAAGTTCCAGAGAGCTCTCTAAGACAGCAAGACAGTTGGTGTCCTGCTACATTTCTGCTTGTGAGAGGGGGAGGCATATTTACATCTTTTCCCATAGCATACCTAGTGTGAACGTAGCCTGTGTGCAAGCCGCTGCTTGTAAAAGCATCGTACTGCTTTGCAAAATGCGTTCTCAAAATGTCAAAACAGAATGCCTCCTACTTTGAAGTGCTGAATAGGTTCGTTTTCAACAGGGGAAGGCACAAATACCAAGGTCGAAATACACTAAATGGATTTTTAGTGCTATTTTGCATGAGTGCTTTACAAAGTGTCATATATTACTTAATTCCATTTTCAGTAAAGTGAATTATTCCTGTAGCCGTGAGAGGGGAGCTAGAGCCCGAGGCACACTGTAATGAGATGTAGTCACCTGCGCATCAGCTACCCTGACACTTCAGAATGAGCTGAGTGCTCAGCTGTGCCAGACTTGGAGGGTCAGGTGGCTTCAGTACTCAGGAAGTACCTGAACACAAAGCGGTAGAGCTGCGATGTATGAGGTGAGATTCCTTCTCATGGAAACTCATGGCAGTTGCCTAATCTTTGCCTCAAGTTCTTTTCTCTCTAAGATTCAACAGATGGACATATTAGTGATTTCTTTTATTATTGTTATTATTTTTGGAGCAGCATTCATTGCATTTAGCTTCTGAAGTCAGTAACTTGCATGAAATGCACGGAAGTTACTGTGCTTTGTATGGAGAACAGAAAGCTAATTGTAATGCAGAACAGCTGGCAAATAGTAGAAAGCAATTTAAACATCTTAATGTTATCAGTTTAATCATTAATTTATTAAAGACTACTAATGATGTTTTAAATTACATCTGGAGATCCTATTTTTGAAGTGAAGGAGCAGATATAGTTTCATAGGAAAATCTGCACTCTGAAATAGAGTTGCTGTAGCTTAACTAAATTAAATCAAGAAAATGCAAGCATACCAGAAATTATGCAAGGAAACCAGTATGCAGTAGTCAAATCTCTTCTATGACCTTTCAATTTTTTGTGCAGCTTTTTTTTTTAAACCATATTTTTAAGCAATAGAGACTGATCTCCATTGTAAACACCTCTGACATGAATCTTGAACCTTCAGTGTGTAAATATCAGGTTTTAATCTTACATTGGTCCAGTGATACCTGGTATTTTGAGTTGATCTTTTCTGAAGGACTGGCAGAAGTGCTTTTGAGGTGGTGGTGCTTCCATCACAAAAGCCATTCCATCATATATCTTGAAAATGTAATTAAAGAAAAAAAGGCAGAGGGATGCTCTGAGGGCTGTGACGGATCAAGGCAGTGAGAGTCCTGCTGGGCCAGCTGTGAGGTTTCTCACTGCTAAGAGACAGCAGTGGTATGCCGTCTCCTAAAACAAGGGGGCTGTAATCTGGAAGGCTGAGGAATCTTTCTGAGCATGCAGATATCCAAGGCTGATGTATGCTTCAATTTTTAACACAGTGTGAAAGCAGCTCATAATACTGATGTTCGTGAGATGGGCTTACCTTTGAACACACTGCGTCACCGTAAAAGTGAGCCAGGTGTTGTGCCTATGTCAGCAGTTGGCTAGTCAGTTGGCTAGTCAGTTGTGAGGCTAAAATACTTCATTCAGATGCTGAGAGGTGGTGGGGAAGGCTTGCTGCTGCTTTTGGAAACAAGCCTGCAGCTGATCACATAAGCACAGCATAAGTCAAGGTCTGTAAATGCTAGGAGGCAGGATTTAGTCTTCCACTTCAGCGTGTTAATTTAATGTAAAATAATAGGAAATACTGCATATATTTTTGCTGGTATTTTGTAAAGCACTACTAAGAACTTGGCAAATTGAGGTGTGGGATAGAATGACTTAAAAAGTGGAATTAGGCCAAGCATCTTCTGCTGTTTCATAAGCTCTCTGCTGAAGGGCAGAGCTGAAGAGTTAGTGGAGGATTTGATTCCATGAGACTTCTGAGACCCAAATCCAAGAAAGGATTGAAATACTTGAGGGATCTTGGGGCTGATTTGCTCCAGCAAGTGTGGATTCACACTGAGAACTCTACAGACAGGACTGAGGTGGTCCTTTGGTGAAAGTCCCTCTGTGACAGCTGCTCTTACAAGCAAGGGTCTGAAGAGTTTCTGCAGGTGGCACGGGGCTGGTGAGTCCCTTAACAATAAGGACAAGTCGCTGAAGTTTTTCTCCTTTTTCTGTGCTAGTGAATGCCTCTAAAAATATGTTATCAAAGCTGTCAACTCCATAGGAAGTCTTGCTGTAAAACTGACTGAGTCTTGGCAAATGTTAAGAGTTCAAGCTGCAGAGCAGAAAGTCATGAGGCAGCGCTGAGTATCTAGTCAGGGGAACAGAGCATCTCTGGGCAGAAAATATCCCCTGCAAGTGTTCTTGCACTAGATTAAAACAAAAGAGAGAGGAAACTTAACAGCTGACTAAAATGTTTTAAAATATTTTAAAAGCATCATTTTAGTTTGTAATGACAGGAGAGAGCACCGAGATTTGAAAAAAAAAAAAAAAAAAAAAAACATAAGGATTTGTGGAACGAAAAGTAGAAGAAAGTGTTAGCCCTACTTTAACTATAAAGCTTCACATCCTAAGCTGCTGGGTTTGGGAAAAATCTTTATGCTCCATCCCACCCAGTGTTATTAGTGGCTGACAGCTGCCAACCCTGCACATTTCAGGTGTGAAAGCTTCACATGGGCTTACTGGGGATCAGAGTGTTAATGTGAAACATCGTGCTCAGCCGGTGGCACCTGGACCATAGTTTGTGGAGCTCTTTTAAGTGAACAGGCTCCTGACTGTGACGAACTCTGTGTGCAGGACACACTTTTGAAGTGCCATAAAGCCCGTTTGAGCCTCGCCTCCAGCTTTCTGATGGTTTTAGCTGTTGCGGTTCTAACTGCTCAGGCTCTTAATTTCCCTCTCTGAAGGGAGCATGCACAGTGAGGCAGGCTCTTTGAAAATGTACCAGGAAATGTCTCTTCTCCTTCCTCCTCCCAGAATTTAGTACTGCAATGGTGACAAAAAAAAAAAAAAGAAAGAAAGAAAAAGAAAAGCTTCTGACTTCATTTTTTCCCTTTACTGGTCAATTTTTTTTTAATTAAAAAAACAAACAAACAACAACAAAAAAAAACTAGCAAGCCACCACACAAAAAATCACTGATGGCAAGTCTGTATTTGTTGCAGTCTGGGAGGCAGAAACCTCTCTGCTTTTTGCCAGATTCCCTGGGGCAGCTGTCAGCCCTGTGCTGGGCAGCATCCCCGCGTTGATCGCTTTTGGCCCAGCCCTTCCAGAAGCCATGCTGTGTTGTAATGCAGAGTGCCACAGGGACTCGAAATGCTAACCTGTCGTCCTTCGAAGTGTTTGGTTGGTCTTGTTTTCTCCGTAGAATGCATGGATTTCCTTGTGTTTTCCTACTGCTTTAAATTCACATATTCTTCTATTTGACTGAAGAGTAAAGATGATGGAGAACCAAGTCGCTTCGCTTGCTTTGCGAGGTTCATTCTGCACAGATACTGGCGTAAGAGCTCTGAGCAGCGTAGTTCAGTCCCCATGGCACAATTCAGTTGATGTTAAGGTTTGTAGGAGATTTTCCAATGACCTGGTGGAAAGCACATGAGGCTTTTAAATTATGCATAAGCAGTCTGCTGACTGCCCTGGTATGAGTGATTTTTCACCTAGTGAAGGCAGACGGAATGTTTTTAAGATGACTGTTGTGGTTTGTAGCTAGGCACAAAGCGCTTTTGCTTTTGTTAGGCTCTGCATGCTTTCTTCAGTGCATTGATGTTTGATATCCATAAAGTGCAGCACTGGTCTGAGATTTACGCAGGACTGAAGGCTGGACAGTCAGTTACCATGGCTGTGGTATGAATGCACACTGACAGGATCCTAATGAAGGCCTCAGTGCAAGTGGAAATTACACTTGGACTGGGCAGTTTGTTATTCATGTTCCTTAATGACTGGGAGGTGTACAGGCAGCAGTGCTCCTGCTGCACAAAATGAATGTAAATAGGAAAAGTGCACAAGTGTGAGGGATGCTGGTCGGTGTTGGATTACCAAAACGTGCCCTGCTAGTCTGGCCTGAGCCCGGGCAGGCAGCGCTGGCGAGCCGTGAGGAGGGCTGGCCTGCGCCGCGTGGCACTGGGAGCAGAGCTGCTGCGACTGGGTCACAGCCAGAACCTCTCCTCGTGTGCTCCCTTGTCTCTTGTGGTAATCCTGCTCTTTGGGATGTCCAGCCTGTTTCTGAGGATGCCAAATCCCTCGTGCTGGATCTTACGAACCATCTGGAATTTCCTGTGGGATTTGTCCACGGAGGGCGCTCACTGACTGCTGTGGTAACGCCAGAGGCAGTGGTGCCCAGCTGAAAGCTGTAGGGACGGTGGCTGCTGCTCTGCAGATCCTCAATGCAGACGCTATTTTCTGCTGTTAGGGTACGTCTCTGAGAAGGTTGCGGAACAAGGGGGAAGGTTTCTCAGGCCCTGTGCTGAGGTGATAGCCTCTCACGCCTGTTCCTCTCAAATGCGGCCTGTGCTAGACCCAGCTAGCTAGCAGGAAACAGGGGCGCTGGGAGCTGAACACGGGAGTGTTCCATACTTGGCGAGAGATCCAGCAGTAGAGATGGTAATAAAATACTTTCTTTTCCTCAAAAAGGGAGGATGATTTAACGAACTGTCAGTTATATGAAGCTACAGAATCTCTGTGCTTCAGAAGAAACAAGTTGATTGCAGCAACTGTTGGGTTTGTATCCCTGCTGCTTGTAGCACTGTTCCCTGCTCTCCTCAAAATGATTATCAAGTACGGCTCTCGAAATTACAGCATTTTGTTCTGCTAGTCATCGTTTTTTTTTTTTTTGTCCTGAATGCCATTCAAATATTTGCCTTCTTCAGCTGATACTTTCATCTGAAAAATTCAGTTGTCTAGAAAACATCCGAAGTATGTACTTAAGGAAAACTGTTTGCGGTTATGCATTAGCATCTCAACCGCTGCAGCACTAGTTCTTACATGGAAATATTTCAGGAGATAAATAGTTCTGTATATTTAATGCAGGAAGACAAAAAATCCACTGGAAATTACCATAGTGATGTTGAACAGTGGTACCAGAGGAATTTTTTTCTTAAATGAACCTCTATGTACTGAGAACTTCCCACGCGTAACTTGTGTGGTAGGTGCTTGAACAGCTGTTTCAAGCTCACTTTAGGGTTTCAGGCTTGTCCTGTCACGGCAGGACTAAGTGGTGGCGATCTGCCGTGTGCAGGACGATGAGGGCTGCACCATGCGCAGGCCATTAAAGTGGGGCTCACCCTTCTAGCAGTGTAACTCGGAAACCGTTCCGAGTTACTCGTCAGTGAATGTGTTCTCCAGCATGTCATGCCCCTCCCTGACACGCAGCTTTAATCGCCTCGGAGCTCCAGGGAGAGACCTTGTGACCAGGCTAGGGAGGGAGCAGGGCCCAGCTGTGCGAACAGCGCGCTGAGAGGCCTGGCGCTGCCCTTGGAGTTATCTGTCGAGATACAGAACAAATGGAACAGCCGCTGTACGGCCAGCACCGTGAGCAGTGTTACTGGAATGAACGGTGGTCGTAAGAGCAACTATGGACCAGATTAATGTAAAAGTAGCTTGAGGTTTTATCTAGGTTCTATTTATTTGTGCACAGTGTGAAGCGACACAGAGTTTGTGGGACCTGACTTTTGCTGGTACTCCTGTGCAAAAGTGAATTTTATTCCTGGGCAGCTGAATGCTGATGAATAAAAATCATGTTCCTGTAATTACATAAAATGGATAACACTGTGTCTGAATGCAGAAATTATGGGAAGAAAAAACAAACAAACAAAAAAACATATTTGGACTTAGATTAAATATAGCTGTCCTGGTCTTGGAAAATGCCAAGCTGTGCTTCACAGAAGATGAGATGCAAAATTTGCCATTCTTGGTCGTTTGCTATAGTGCCTTCATCTGCCGAGATACTTCTCAGTTCTACAATTAAGTGTACGAAGTGTCTTTAATTCTCTTAAATTGTTCTGTGCTGCTACCATCAGGTGTTACGTACCTCCTAGATTTCTTATTATGGTGGATAAATGCCCTTGATAGTGAGGAGCTGTCCCACTGTCATAAATCTTCCAACAGAAAAGAACGGCAGCTGCCATCCTCAGCACCATTAAGAGTTGTGCTCAGTGATGGTAAATATTTTGAGTGGCTCTGGCATCAGCTTCAGGTTGCAGGGGTTGGAGCTATGTAGTCCCTGTGTATCACTAACATTCATTAGTCCTCTGTGCCCCGCTGCCCTAACTTAGTACATTGAAATACTCCTGAAACTGAAACACAGGACAGAAAAAAAATCTTGCAATCTAACCTTTGATTTTTTTTTTTTCTTAGATCACATTATTCAGAAAAATTTGATATTGGGTGAGGTGGGTTTTGGATCAAGAACAACATTTAGGTATCAAATTTCTGCAAGATAGGAGAAGTGTTTTAGAGTCTATTGTTGGCTGGATGCAAATATGTTGGAGATAGTTCATTACTGCACAGATTTTTTTTTTTTTTGCCTGGTAACTACAGGCTCTGGTGACTGTCTAGCTCTTGGCCAGCACCATGCAGGCATATCCAACCAGTGCTTACAGCTGGGTTCCCTTGCAGTAAACTGAAATGGTGCTGGGAGGTTTTCCCCTTACCCCAGCCCCTCCCCAAAGGCAAAACAGAGGAAAAAAAACAAAGTTTATTGCTGGTTGGACACATGGATTTATATATATATATATATATGTCTGTGTATATCTGTGTGCATGAGAGAGGAAGTTTCCCAGGCATGTTTTTGTTATCTGTTCACACGTGCTTGAAATTCAAGAAAGAGGAGTTCATCTTTGCTCGTGGGAAGTACTCTAGGTGCTGGGGAAAACAGCACATTTGTCATGTCTTCGTCCTATCTTCCTGATTTGTTTCCTCACAGTCACCTGATCACTGTGAGCCTGTTTTTGAAGACAGTCTATCACAAGACTAAAAAAAACGTGTTCCTTCTTCATTCAGCTGTCTGTAATGTTGCAGAGTTTAAGCCTTCCAATAAAGAAATAGTCCTATTACAAGCCAGAATTTGTGTGTGTGTGTCTAAAAATGGGTTGTTTTGTTCAATTACTGTACCCTGGAGTGGCTGCAGTAAATGGGATGATGATGATTTGTAATTTTGTCCTTCTGTTGGAGATGGGTTCAGTGAAGTTGCATGTGCATTGCCTGCACAGCCAAACAGGTGTGCGTTGGGCTCGCGTCTCGTTGCAGAACGGAACCGTTCAGCTCACTGGACCGTGACGCCGTGTATTGTGGCTCCAAGTGGTTTTGTAAAAGCCAGTGAGAGCTTCTGTTGAAGAATGAGTGAGCCCAGCTCTGTGAGAGGAAATAGTCTAAGCTGTGTAGGAAAAGGTGCTGTGAAAAATGTTAATGAAGTTTCTGGAACACAAAATACTCAGCCCTGGCATACAAAACGAACCACTAGGGAGACACAGCGACTAACAGGGATCTTCAAAGGAAGGCTTCCTCTGCTGGCCTGCCTCTCCCGAAACACAGCCCCGTGCGGCCAGCCGCAAACAGAGTGGAGCTGTGGGAAACCGCAATGGAAGCCGGAGCCCTGCTGCTGGGTGTTGCCAGGGACGGGGTGGAAATACGGCAGGGCTGGCAGACTGCTGCGTGGCTGATGCTCTGGGGGATTTTGCAGCTGTTTTATTTCCTGTGTCGGATGAGGCGCTGAGGTGAGTACGGCTGGAATGGGATGACAGGCACACAAGGCTTCTTAGTTCAAAGAGACTTCATGCTTCCCCTGTCTACCTTTTCTGTAGGTGGAATGTGCACCTGTTTCACATTTTTGACTGGATTAAAAGACGTTGCCCCCTTTCATCAATGCCTTTTCCACACCCCTCTCACACCCCACCTTTTTTTTTTTTCTGGGCAAGTGTCTCATTAGCACTTTCTGCTTGCGAATAAATGATCAGCCACAGGAATGCATTGAAGTTTTAATTGCCTGTGCTTTATTGGCAGAAAATTACCTGAACGTCTTTAAAGCCTGCATTTGTCCACTTCCTGTTTAAAAAAAAAAAAAATATTTCTGAGAACTCTCCAGCACTGATGCTTTGTAATAGAAACTGAACACTTTAAATGAGCGATCTTTCTCACCACTTGTCTCTCTGTTTTCGGTTCTCTCTCACATCTGCATGACTTAACTACTGGTGGAGGAAGGACAGCTGTTTTCTTAGGAACATTTCATCTTCTGGAGCCTGGAAATCCTCCTGTCTGGCTGAGCTGGCTGCTGGGAGCTGCCCGTGATGGGCCAGCCGTGGACAGCCTTCTTTCTCCCTCTTTCTGTTCCAGCCTTCGGTGTTTTCTCCCAAGCCCTGACCTCAGACCAGCTGTACTGGGAATTTAGGGAATCCCTATGGCAAGAAATCTTCTAGTTCAAAACGTTCACAGTTCTGTGTTTAAAACCAATTCAGTGTTCAGAAAACAAAATAAAATTCAGTATTTTTAAAGATGATGAAAAACCAATTAATGTCTACAGCTGGGTTTCATCCTAGTATTAAACCCTTTATCTAAATATCAAGTTTTTTTTCTCTGTGTAGCCTTTTATGGTAATATCTTCTAGTATTCACTCTAATATTCACCAAACTTCAGTCTTTACTAAGCAGTTTCAGAAATAGGTTTTCTGTATTTCAAGACAAAAGACTATTTTTGGTTAAAATCAGTATTTTCCATAAAACATTTTTTCAAATAATTTCACAAAACCAGAAAGAACCATTTGAATATATTAGAAATGTTAGCTGAAATCCTCAGAGGAAGCTTTTTTTTTTTACTCTTTCTACTACAAACACAAAGACAGAGATGTGAAGAGCAGGAGAAGGGATGAGAACCCATCCTGTGATGCAGCCTGATCTCGGTTGCATCTCAGCTCAACTCTGGGTTGCGCTGAGAGTGCCAGGACAGAGTTCTGTTATTATTACTCTGTTACTGGATGCAGTTGTTTTCTAACCAAGCACTGTGTCACATATTTCCCCCACTCTCCCCCCTTTTTTTTTCTTGTAGGATATTCATATTTTACCTGTTGTTTGGTCAAAATCTGAGTCTGTGTGTCATGTACTGCTTCTGGAGCACATCTGTTACTCTGCTAAGACTCGGTTAGAGCCTTGCTGTGGGCCGTAAATACGTACACGCTATTTCTTGGGAATTATGCTGGGAGTGAGGAGGAGAAATAATAAATTTAGGTGCACATCTGTAAATTTATCAAATAGTGGTAAAGCTTGCTTTGTTGGTTTTTTTTTTTGTTTTGGTTTTGTTTTGTTTTTCTTAATATTTAGATAACCAAATCCTCAGAATGTGATAAATTTTTATCTGTTTTTTCCCCAAATTGAACCACTAAAACAGAATTACAGCTTATTTGGAATTTTTACCATCCTTTCTCTTTGTGGCTGGAAAATCTTGGAAAAAACTTTTTTACATTTTTTTTTTTTCCCATGGTAGAAGAGGTTCCTGGAGTTGAAACGTGGCCTGCTGCTAGCATGGATTTGCATCCAGAGCTGGGCAGCCTGATGTGCTCTGGGTCCTCTGTGGGCACATGCCACGGCTGTTATTGCAAACCAGAGCTGGTGGGGCCGCCCCGTGCCTGCTGCGGGTGGGTTTCTCTCCCTCAGTGAATGCTGTGTGCAAGCAGAATTTGAAGGAATGTAGTGAAATAGCCTACAGCATCGACATAGGCAAAACCTCTAGCCAGAAAATACTGCTGGTCTGTATTCCAACAAAAAACAGAAAGACCTGGTTTGCAGCAAACAGCGTTTACTGTTATGGTTTTATGGGGGAATAACACTTCCTCATGACACTATGGGCTGAGCTTCACTCACTGTTGAGTTTTTGGCCCTTTGATAGGCAAAGACTCTTTGAAAAACATACACTCAATCGTCTATCTATTGTTGCAATGCATGACAAAAAAATGTATATATTTTTTTGACTGTTCTTGTGAAGCCTATGTACACTGATTATCTCTGTACTAAACCTGTCCAAGGACAGTGTGTCGGTCTCAATGTGTCTGGATTAGGAAATGAGAAAACCCCCACTCAGTGTATTGCCTGTGCTCTTTGCTGTCTCTGCAGTGGGAAAAATAAGTGAAGCACCGCCATAACCCAGAGATCCAAATAAACTCTAGTCTCAAAAAAGATTATGCTTTTGGCTCACACTATCAGATCAGGAATAGAGTTCCCTGAGAAACAGAACTAGGGAATGGGTTTTCGTTTTTTGTTTTTCCACCCAGGGAACTTCCATGAGGCGCTCAGGTGCAGGCACCGTGCCGTGCGTACGCTGCGTGCTGTCACGGTAGGTGCTGCCAGCTGGAAAGACTGGGCACGTGTATGACTGCAGTACCAGTTAGTACCAGTTACAGAGAGCTTCAGCAGTTAGATTCAGATGAAACAGATGATGTGGTGAGCGTTCCTGGTTGAAGATCTTAAACTGCAGTCCGGGTGGCACGAGGGAGTTGAGCCTGTTCTTTGGTGGAGGAATGCTTCTAGTGGCTTCAGTCTGTAATATCAAACTGACAAGGGAAACACTGAAGAGACCTTCTGTGAGTCTGCAGCCTCATCGAGTTTTAACTTGGGTTGCAGATTTATGAGCACTGCTGTTCTGGTAAACCTGACGTGAGTTTGTGCTTGTCCATGAAGGGCATTCAGACAGATTTTTCCACTTCCAAGTGATGCTTTCTCTCCTTTCTGGAGAAATGAGAACTCTTTAAATAGTGCAGAAGAGAAGGAGAAGGAAGTGTTTCAGGTATGCTCCTGAACTTCAGTAAAGGTTTCATTGCTTTCTGTGATGTTGGTTGCTTGCCACCTTTTTTTCTGTGTTGGCACATGCTTCAGCTTCTCACTGACCTTGCAGTTTTCTTCATGACAGCAGAACAGGCTGCTGCAAGCAGTGGTGTTTAGGATGATCACAAACCCCAGCAGTGTATGTTTTAATGGTGTCTTAAACAGCTGAAGAAAATGCCATGAGCCATGCTAGAGCTTCCCAATATTACATTGTGTTTTTTTTTGTTTTTTTTTTTCTTTTTTCCCTGATTGAGCTAAAATCTGTCTGGGGTTTTTGTGAACTTGTTCAATTTATCATTTCCATCTACCACTTTTTATCAGTGTTCCCTCTTATAGCCTAAAATAAAACCAACCATCCAGTGTTCTGTGAATGCGTCCATGAAGCACAGGATGTGCGGCTGATTCACAAATGTTTTAATCTGTTTTCCAGTCTGTAAAATTGGCTGTTACGTAACTGTTAGATACTTGTCCACCTCGCACCAAAAATTAACTCAGCAATGGGGCTTTGCTGAAAAGTCAGCTGACGTGCTAGGTGCTGTTTTAGTTAACTGAAACGCAGAACGTGTGCTTTGTGTAGGGAGGAATGATTAAGACATCTTGTGTGTCCCATTTGGCCTGCCAAATGTAGCCTTACTGAATGCTTAGCCTTCCATACAGCCACGCTCTGAAAAATCCAGAAAGCTGTCTGAGCTCTTTGCTTTAAGACACCTTCAAAAAATATCATAATTGAAATCCATAAAATCAGTTTAAAAACCTTTGCCAAGACCTGAATGCTAAGGCACAAGGAGGGAAGGCAGAGTAAAATTCATCCCCAGATCTGCTGTCAGGAAATCGGCATTTTCTCAATTGTTAATGAGTGCTTTTTGACCTTAAGAAATTACTGCTGCTCACCGCGCTGCTGCTTTCTGCTTGTCCTCGTCCATGGGAGGAGCATTCCTATTGCACTGTTACTGCCTGTCCACCTGCCTGCCTGCCAGAACAGCACAGCCACAGCTGTAAGGCACTGAAGCATGTTGCAGAAGCCTTCTGTTCTTCAGCTTTCTGAATACGCTGCTGGTGGTTTGTGTGCCTGGAACGTGCTCCGTAACGTGAAGTGCACCGTAACGGTGGCAGAGGTTTCTGTTCATTAATTTCCAGCTCTAGTCATGAAAGAGACAAGATCAAGACAAGCCATTAGACCCTAAGCACATATTCACAGGATGCTTAGTGGATTAAGTGTGCACAGGGGAAGAGCTCAGCAACGTGAATACCAAATAGAAGCGGTGGCGCTGGGGACCAGCGGTGTCTGTCGTCCCGCTCTGTGCTTGGGGGGCTCCCTGGCACCGGGGGGGCAGCCGAGGTCGGGAGCAGCCGGCTGCTGGTGGCCGTGCCTTTGGTGCACCCAGCCCTGGTGTAACCCTGGCATTAAACCACAGAGGGCATGTTAACGATTCTTGCTGAAATTCGTCACTGCTAGTAATTTCTGACTGGACATCACATAGGTAGTATGTTCCTTTGTCAGTGGGATGAAATTCCATCTAGATGCAGATAGCTCAGAAACAGCCCTGAAGCGTTTCTCCCTCTGTTTTGCTGGTGGTGCCACTGTCCCCCTGACTGTGCCAGTACCCGCTGCTAGGCAGGGGCTGCATGGTCTTGGTTTCTGTCCGTGTAGTCTCCAGAACCCAAAAACTATGAGGGCTGAAGTGGAGGATTTTGTGGTGGGAGGCATTTTGTTTTGGCTCTCGTGCATGAACCGTTCAGTGGTGGCAACACATTTAACTCCACAGCCCTTTTTTCATGTGTAACTCTTCTCCCACTTGCAGTCCTTGGCAGTATTTCTTTAACTCATGCTCTTTAAAGATCCTGGGCAGATTACCATTTGCCGGTTTGCTTGTGTTAGGTGCCATATGAGCCACATTCTGTGTTTTGCCTGTACTCCTGAGAAGACATTGCTAATTGTGCTGTGCTGTGTAGCTCAGGACTCGTTCCTTGAGGTGAGCTGGGTAACCCATATGAGACAAAAGACTACAGAAAGAGAGGGGAGGGGAAGGTGCGCTGGGGTGTGTGTGTGCGTGTGTGGTGAAGGTTATTGACAGCCTCCGGGGTCCCAGCTGCAGTCAATACAAACCAGTCTCAATTTTGAAGATGCTGAACTGAATTCTTCAGAGGATCAGTCCTTAGTGCTTTTCCACGTTGCAGCTTAAACTCCTCGGCCTAGAAACTTCATATTGGTGCAAGTCAAATGACCTTGATGTGGTCTAGCACAAATGATTATTTCTGAACTCATGGGCTTTCTGTTCCTAGCATTACCTAACACAGAGCCATGTATCAGTGCCCTGCCACAGCACTGCATTCCCAGTTTGTGATGGTGCAGCGCTGGGCACTTGTTGTGGCTTTAAAACTCTGACAAACAAAAACCAAACTAGCTGGGAGCGAACTTCTTCAGGGGATATGCGTGCTTTTGTCTAACAAGTGGCTTGCTGCTGTCGGCACCCGCTTGGTGGTGACCAGTCTCTCCTGAAGCTTCTGTGCTGTTGCTGTGGCACTCAGCCACTCCAGCTGGGTGCTATGGAGCCCATCATGCCCTGGGACGTTCTACGCTGCCTCTGGTGGCAGTGCTGGGCTTGATGGCCGGGTACAAGCCTGTCTCCCTCCCTAACCCATGCACCGACTGATGCCGTACTGATGCCGACGTTCCCCTGCCATCTGAGGTGTCTTTCAGCCTGCTCTCTGTTGTCTCTTGGATGTTTTTAATAGCGTAACTCCATATCTTTGCTATGGGAAATGTCTGCACACAGTTTTGTCTCTTTGCCAAGCACTTTTAGCTTTGAAGGTCTGAAAGTGGGTCAGCTCACAGTTGTAACAGGCAGTACCTAAAGCCACTAGCATTACTTCTAGAATGGTCATAAATACTTACTCTTCAACAGTGCTGGCAAAAATATTAATATTGTTTTCAAAATTAGATGCTTGCAGATATCCTACTTGCAAAATAAAAATAACAAGTGTTTATGGAATTTTCTGTGCACGTTTAAATAGCTGAGAGAGCTGGGATCCTCACCCCAACTTCCTTCTGCCTGCAGTGCATTCTTGCTGCTGTGGCAATGTGCTGCTGCTGGGCAACTCCGCAGCCCAAAAGGCTGTAGCTATTTTCAGGGCTGGGGTGGATTTAGCACAGTGCAGTAAGACGTTCCCTGTCCATGTGCTCTGCTACAGAAACCAGTCCCTAGAACAGGTTCGTGTAAGACACATGGGACTGAAGTTATCAGAGCATTTCCATGCAGAGAGCAGAGAATACTTGTAAAAACAGGATTTTTTTTTTTTTTAATACAGGCATGCCTGCCATGATCCCTCTGCTGACAAGTGGTTTGATAACAGCACTGAGACCTCTTTATATGCTTTCCATGTGGCATTACAAATGCTCTCTGTTATGAACTCAAAGAGTTTCCCCCATCTTAACAGAGAAAAGAAATCTCTCAGGGACTGTATTCCTGGCATGGCATAGAGCAGAGCAGGGACTGATATCTGCTCAGGATGCTTGAATTATAACCTAGGAAAAAATACATGCTTAGAATTTTCTCCTCTGTAAACTCCCCATGAGTCATCTTGACTAGTTTTCTTCCTAAAACAATATTTAGTACAAAAATCTCATCATTCTGGGGGGAGAACTGTGCTAGTCTTCTCCTCCAGGTAACCATCAGGAGTGCAGGTTATTCCACATGCTGCAGCTTTCTCCCAAAAGCAGCACGAGTTGAAATGCTCACCTCAATTTAGATTTTTGAAATTGCGACCCAGCACCTTATCCTCCTCCTTCTGACTTGTGGAAGTAAGATTGGAAAGAAAGAAAAATAGAGCATTGCCGGATACATTTTGTCAGAAGCAGACTACTTCAAATAAGGCTGTTGTTGGTGTTTGGAAGGATCAGGTCTCCTTTGACAGAAGCAAAAATATGCTCCGGATTTGTTTGATCCATCACCCATGTCTTTGTCAATTCTGGTCACTTCCACCTGCAGCATGGCAAGAAAATCTGTTATTTCTCAGAAGAGACTTACAAGGGCTTGAATTCTCCTCAGTTTACAAAAAGAAGCTGCAAGTTCAAAGAAATGCCTTGCCCTGTGTTCTGAGAGGAAGGGCTTTCAGGCAGTAAACAGATGAGTTCGAGAGAGGATGTTGCAGGTTCAGGTTCCACTTCAATGAGAGCTGCCTGTGAAACCTTCCTTTAGTGGGAAAGCTGGTATCTCTGCGTACAGAGATACAAATGTGGGTTTATTAAAGCCTTTATTAATTTATAGGTGCTTCTGTTTTGATTATACTCTGAAAAGAAATTACAGAATTTTGTTTAAAAGCTAAAGAAAATGTTTACCTTAATGCTGCTAGAGCGTGTGCGTGAATTCGCGTATGTAAAGAGGGAAATCATGTTCTTGTTTGTCTAAATTACATGCAGTGAGCTTGCGTGTCCGAGTCATACAGATCACACACTGCAGGGCAGATAGTTGAGGCAGGCGGATTTATGGTGGTCTTCTGCCAGCCAAGAACGAGTTGTGTAGATGGTAACCTAATGTTGAAAGAAAAAACAAGCAACACAAATTTGAGAAGTGGAAATGGAGTAAAAGTGTACGCATGGAATCTGTTTTTCCATGGGTATTGCAGGCTATGGACGGTAGAAGGTCCTTTTAGCAATATACTGCCAGGGTCTGAGTATCAATGCTAGAGGTGTCTTCAGGTGTTGGTATATTCAGGAAGCAGCTTTTGTGTTACAGGATGGATTCTTATAAGCATTCTTACTTCTTATGTGTTCTTAAATTGTGTTACGCTAATGAAGCAAGGATTGAACTTTTATGTGTAATTCCCTTTTAAAAATGTGCAATAACTTTAAGGGGGCAGAGAAGCGTGCTCTGCACTGAAATAATGAAACATTCCCACAGAGTCTGTAAGTTTAGGTAAATATTTCAGCAGGTGACCATATTCTGATGTTTTTAAGGGTGAAATAAACCACCGTCTGAATCATATCTAGGTGTACTGGCATCTGTGTTTGAAATCGTCTCCATACAGTATGGCGGGCTTGTATTAAAACACAGAGATTGTATGAAATTATTGTACAAACTCTTCAACTTGTATTTAAAGATACAAATCTTACATTAGAGCAGGTCTCCTTTAAAAGGTAAATGAAATAATTTTCTATCATAAAAACATAATTTTATGCACCCGTAATCACTTAAGACAGTTTTAGCCAAAACTGCAGTGAAAAAACAGGGCCATGTTGCTGCACGGGGGCTCAGCATCAGAAGTTTCTGCAGCATGGCAGAACTGCAGCATTTTAGGAGCTCACCAGGGCTCTGGCACTTGCGTGGGTTAGTGTCAACCCAAAGCGATGCTTCCTTGGAGCTGAATGGTTGCTGCTTTTCATTTACCAAAATGCTACTGATGTGACTTTTCAAATCCAGATTGGAACAAACAGTGGTCAAAACTCTAGGATTTTGAGTGGAAAGGACATTGTTATTAATAAGAGATTTCTGGTTTTTCTTGGAGTTAAAATCCCCTATTTTGGATGGAGTGGAAAGTGGGACGCTTTAGGAACATCCACCCTAAATCCCATTTGTATGAAAAAGTTCTGAGGATATTCCTTGAGATTGTATAAGTAATGTATCTTGCATGGCTGAGGTCTGTAAAGAAAGTAGCAGCTGGTTAAAAAATATATCATTAATATTCCAGAACATCGGTTGGAAAGGAAAAAACATTTCAGTATAGCAGTGTGAACGTGTTGATTGTGTTGCTGCAGTTAGTTGAAAGCACGGCCTGCCTCAGAGTCTGCTTTGTTCTCATATCTAACTTTTTCCCTTTTAATATTTGGGTAGGTAACTCAGCTGTGAAGGATTTTCATTGTCTATTTTTTTCTTCTACAACCCTTTTTTTTTTTTTTTTTTTTGTAACTATTCTAGTCTGTGGGGAAATCAACCTCTAGCTTTAACGTTGAATGAAAACGTATTTACTTAGAAGCTGCTAATATTTTACCCACAATATCTGAGACGATAAAAATATCTAAAATACATTCTGGTTTTAGTTTCTGTCTTCCTGTGGGACGTTTCTTCTTTGAATCAATACATGAGGCCATGGACAAAGATGTACTGAGAATGTGTAGCCGATTCCCTGGCAGGCTGGGCAGGTGGGCAGTGGCTGCCTGGCGGCTGGCTCTGGGTCGGTTCCTGCTGTGCTCAGACCCATGTGTGAAGCTGCTGCCCACGCTGCACCTCCCTGGCTCTGGATGAACGCCTGCTTCATCCAGAGGGTAGGCTGGCTGACCAGGGTAGGTTAGCGTGCTGCTAACCCGATGGATGCAGCCTGAGCTGTGAGACATGGGAGGGACAGGGAACATCCCCTGTTCTGCGCTTCAGTGAAATTTTGGAAGTAGAATTGAATCCGTGGCAATCAAAGACAGTGAAAACAGGCTGCTGCAGGGAGAGCTTTGCCCTAGAAAAAGCTTCTGCAGCCCTCATTGAAGGCATTGTTTACTTCTGTTCACGATACTTCTGTTCGCCATGAATCCAAGCCTAACAGCGGGACAAGTGCTGGCCGTCACTCAACAGCTGTCACCGAATGCACGACTGTGTGAACGCTGGCCGCCAGATTCCAGTGGTTCGTGTCTTCTCGAGCCAGCATGGGGTAACGAAGTGGACCAGAACATTTCCGAGCCATATATCTTGTTGCAATTCCCGTACCAGTTACTGGGAGCGTTTTTCAGTCTTAGTGTCGCGTGGAGGCATGCTGATATCTGGGGACAGGGAGTGACAAAATGGAGAGGATTTTGCACATCCATTGTTCTGGGCAATCAGGCATGAGCTGGGAGTTTTCGAAATTGCTCTGTAATATGCATATCAAAGGGTTTCTTTTAATCTAGTTTCAGATATTTAGGGTATTTGTTCATCATTAAAGCTAGAAGAGGCTGTGTAATAGGTGAGCTTTTCTCCAAATACAGTGCCTCTGAGTGTTTGTCACTGGTTTGAACACCATACTGAGGAGAGAATCCTCAGTGGGATTAATCAAAATTGTGTTTACAGTGTAGGGACTGTTAGATGGCAATGTTTGCAAGTGGGACAAGTACCATGCACTCAGACCATCTTAAATGTTCAACGCAATGATACTTTCACCGCGTTCTGCATTGTTTATTAGGCTCTTCTGTTTGCTTCTAAGGTGCAAAATACCGTCCTTCCCCCGTGCTTCAGAGATCTGACTGAACCAGAGGAATAAATTCGTACTGGGTTCTCCTGCTGTCCCTGAGAGGCAGGGGCACGAAGCTGTACAGCCATCAGATCTGTTAAGCGTAGCAAGTGCCCTTTGCTGAAAACGGGCTGTTCTCCCTGTTCCCCATTCAGTCAGAATGCAGTTATTCATTGTCCTGTGTTTTGAGTAAGTGGAACCCTTCTCTGCTTGACTGTAATTTGAAGGTGCCTGAGGATATGGGGCTCAGCACAGTGCTGAAACCCTGTCAGGCTGGTGTTGGTGGGACACCAGCTGTAACAGGTGACTGCCTCAGTACCACAGCCCGGGAAAAGCACTGCCTACCCTGAAAGCAGCAGATAGTAGCTATCATCGCAGAAGGGCTCAGGGAAAGACTCAGTTTTAAAGAAGTACACCTGTGCTATGTTTGCTATTTTATTTTATTGATTTTATTTCTTTATTTGGGTGGGGAGGGAAGAAGGACGATCCTGAAAGCTTACGTAGTTTATAAAATATCTGAGGAATTGTTGGGCAACAGTCTTGGGACTAATAAACCATCTTTTTGTGACCATTTATGTTTAAAAGGCTCTCTGAAGATACAAAGAAAGGGTGTTTTATCATTTAGAGTTAAAATTTTGTCTTGGTATAAAAATTACATAAGGGGAATGTTAAGGGTTTCAGAGGATGTTGTGGTTTGATACCAAATTGCAATCCCCAGTAGCTGATCCACTGGAAGAACTGCGGCATGTTTTAATGACTAACGGATCGTGTTCTTTCTGCAAAGAAAGTTATTTCCATACTAAATAGCATCATTATGCTCTGTTGTCTGCAGTCCTGGGAATGACATTGGTGTTAAAATTACCATCCCATCGGCTTTATTTGACCCGAAAGCAGATACGTATGTTTTGTAATATGCCAGACACAGAGATTACTGCCAAGTGGGGTAGGTACAGAAATGGTTTTCAAGTGCCAAACTCTGTAATGCTGGAACATGTCCCACTTCTGGATTACAAAACATCATGGATTTATTGGTGGTCAGAAAGAGGTGGAACTAAAATTAGAATTAATTAACATGGATGCAGTTCAGTACTGAGCTTTGGCATCACGGCACAGGAGACGATGCTAGGAGAGAAGTGCTGATGTTGTGAGCTGGGCACATAACTCTTCAGGCCCTAAAATGTTCCAGGTCCAGTCATGCATTGATTGCCAAGTGAAGAACATGACCTGTCACAGTAATTTACAAAACCAACTTCATAGAAGTGAAGAAGGCAATAAGTAAGAAAACAGCATGCTAAAAATAAAATGAAAGACACTGTTCTGGTTGTGTGATAGAGCTTCCCTGAAAAAATGAGGCTTCTCAAGAAGCCTGAAGTTGGACTTTCAAGTCCAGACTGTTTCAGCCCACCTTCTTTCCTAGGAGCACTTCTCTAATGAGAGCAGTCTGCTTTCCTGCCCTTATTCCTGCTTTTTGATTAGCCTGTGCTTCATGCATTCACAGCCTTCAGAGAATAATGGGCTAAATCTGAATTCCAGCACTGAGGCTTAGAGCTGTCCTCCCCAAGAGGGATCTGGTTTGAGAGCCCACTCACTGTCTGTTCCCTTCCAGCAGGGAGATGAACTTGTTGAGGAGTAGGAGGCATGAATATGTTGCAGCTCATACTTCTAACGTGAAAGATCATACTCAAATAGAAGCATCAAACAGATCTCTGTGTGCACACATGTGTGTATGAATGTCTGTGTATGCATAGTCACCTGTGGCGTGAGACCCTTGCTATGAAGAACGTTGTCCTGTACTGATCTGATCACAGTGTGCACGGGCGGAGTGGTGGTGCCATCAGTGCATCTCAGAAATTATACCCGTATTTAATTTTGTCATACATCTGCTAAAATATGCCTATCAGTAACCAGGAAATTATTTTTTGTCACAGGCTTTATAGCATGATGATCCAATGCTTTCAGGGTTCCCTCCTGATGGGAGGAGAGATTGCAGTCTGCACGCAGAACAGAAATTGCAGTAACCTAACATTGGTGCTGCCAAGAATCACAATGCAGTGAACAGAGTGGCATCTGAAACTGTAATAGGAAATGCTGCAGAGCAAATTTCAGTTCAGATCTTTGTTCTTTTTTGTTACTTACACAGGCTGACAGTCTCTGCTGCAGTTCCTTGTTACTGCTTTAGTCTTTAAAGGCATACTCATGAGGAGCACATCTAAGGGAGAAGGCAGGCTCTTTCAGTTGCTGCGTCCTAGGACAGCTAATGAAGTAGATCTGCCCAGATCTTGCACTGTGAGCATTCCTGTGACTTCTCAGTCTGGAAGAACAGAAGCGTAGCAAATGCTGATCTGAACACATTCTGTATCTGAATGACTTCTGAGTTTCCAACTTGAGGCTTGGCCATTTCTACAGTTACATTCTGATGGTTTACTCTCACTTCCATGTTTCAAGAGAGTACCGTTGGATTGAATTCTGGTGTTTGGTTTTTGTTGGTTTTGGGTGATGAACCATCACTACTTCCCCTTTCTAATATCCTACCTTTAGAATTGTTTCACCTTAAAATATCATCCTTATCTTTTTTGTCTCCTGTACCAACCCGTCCTCAGCCTGCCTGCCTCTGAGGCTTATACCAGCACCGCTGTGTAATGTTCAGCAGTGCTTTCCAGAAGGCACGTGTCTTTGCGCTGCAGAACCAAGGGACACAAGCCTGTTTTTCTTCCTCTGGTCTTTCATTATCTAACAAAGAATCACCTCAGCGTTCTCTGATTTCCAGGTGGCTACAGTGCTAGAGAAAGGGAGCTTAAAAGGTCAGATATTGCAAGGAGGAAAGGTACATGCCATTATGGAACAAAAAAAAACAAAGAGCTGTCGTGGGGATTTGGAGACACTCTGAAGGTTATACTGCAGGTCAGATCGCTATCATTTATAGCTGTGAAGGTTGAAAAATACCTTTGTTTACTAGCAAAGCAAAAAATCAGTGTTAGTCTGCACTGCGTGTGGCACAGCTTGCATGTTAGCTGCCTGTCTTTGGGTGCTACAACGTGTGTGCACTCCAGCATTGCGCCGAACGGTCACGTAGCAGGCCTGGCATCCCCCGGGTTCTGAGCCACATCAACCCAACCACATTGAAAGATCCGTGGTGCATCTGGGGAGGAACCCCTGCCAAAGAGCACAAACAAGCTGGACCTTTGTGTCTGAGGATTCCTCTTGGAGTAACTCTGCCAGGGTGCCCACAGGGGTCGGGCCCTGCGGCAGCGATGTACCTTTCGCCTGCGGCCCCGTGGGCAGCTCGGTCGAGCTGCCACTGCCAGCTGCTGGCAGGCTGGCAGGCAGCGGGCGCGGCGGCTCGTCCTGGCTGAGCTTGGCGATGGGGACCAGAGAGCCGACGCATCACTGGTGCTCAGAATGCTGCTGGTGGCATCCCAAGTACAATCCCGGCCTGCTGCAGCAGCTTTGGGCTTTATCAGGCTGGTTTTCTTATGAGCAGCGCTCACTGGCTCCCGTGAGAGAGAAGGGGACTGGCTTGCAGGGACGGATTCAGTCCTTCACTGGGCTGCTGAGGTTGGTGTGTTCTGCTGTTGATGTCTTCCTAGAAGGGCCTAGCATGCGAGTAATCTGCTGCGCTGACGTGTAACGCGTAACTGAACCTTGTCCTCGGGCACAAATTAATTGCCCTTCATTCACAGGAGCTTATTTGCCAGAGAATATTTTTATTGATCTTTTCTCTATTCCTCTTCGTAGGGCTGCTGTAGACAGTGATTTTATTCCAAGCATAGATTACTTCTAAGAGTAGCCCAATAACACAGTGCACACACTTCATCATATTAGAATGTATAGAGGCTGGGAGCTTCTACCACAGTGTGCAGTGTGACAAATACAACTTTTAGAAGGTAAAATGATCTGCTGAACTATGAATTTCCAGTGTAACGCTGAGATGAACATTAACATAACTGCTTCATCAGTGCCTGTGAAAATGGAAGGAATTGCTCTACTCTTTCCAAGAAGTTCTAAGTCTCGTGGAGGATCAGTCTGTGGGGGAAAATAAAGAAACTGGGGGAAGCTATCAGGTCCCCTTAATGGAGAGCTGATAGTATAGATGGAATGCAAACAGCTTGTCTGTTGTTGGGGAGATAAGAAAGAGTTATGTGCTCTTTTCACAGCAGCCATTGGAGCACGGAGATTTATGTTCAGAAAAGGTACTGCACACGCTTCAGAGGCAGTTTATTAAAGTTAAATCATTAAACTACAACAAAGTTCATTGAACAAACTACTTTTTTAAATGCAAATAACATCTTTGTTTTATATGGAGCACAAAATCACTAGCATTAATATTTACAGTAGCTTACAATACCACTGGCTGACTTTCTCAAAAAGGAGAAGAACCAACCTGTCAGCAGCCTTTGAGATGGAAAAAGAACAGTTGCCTCCGCAAAGAGAGGAACCTCGTTTAGGGCCAGTGCTCTGCAGTTGGAAACAGTTCCAGCCTGCCCTCTGTTTTGGGGTGGCTGTAGTAGGGGCTGGGTAGTACCGTAGATACCTAAGGAATGGATGTTTCCATTTGCTGTATATCAGAGTGGGATTAAGAGCTAAAGAAACATGCTAATTACTTAGTGGGATCAGCATCTGCTAATGAGATGGGCTGCTGCAGTCAAATGCTGGTCTGCCACAAATCTGCCTTCAGATAATTTGCTCAGAGCAGATCCTGGACTCGGTGAGCTGGACACACAGTCTCGCTGGAAACAGCCCAGTTAGGAACAGCAGTAACAGGAAGGGGCTGCCGCTGTAACCGGCAGAAACCTTCAGGCACATGCTCCTGTTTCACTGAAATATAGCAGTGAGCTGTGCCTGTCTTGCACATGTCTTTCACGGGTGTGGTTTTTGTTTGGGGAAGCAAGCAAAAAGGTTGAGATGTGAATGTGATCGCGATCCTGCAGGTGTTTTGTCTGTACCTTGTCTCACTGACTTCAGGTGATATCAGCTTATGCGTTGATAGATTCTGCTTCCAGGCCTTGATCATGCTGATATTGATCAAAGAAGGAATCTGGACAGATGTTTGTCACATTGATTTTGAAACACAGCCCGTAACTTTGAAACGCTCAGTACGGGTTCCTGACAGTGTGACAAAAGACAGATGGAGGGGGTCGCACCCTCCGTGCTTCCAGGAGACCGCTAGATCCCTGGTACGCTTGGATTAGGGAACGTGGCTGAAAAAAGCAGGATGCACGCACGCTGTCAACGCATTATGCAAGTAGTTAGCTAACTAGCTCTCTAACATCCCATGCCAGACAAGAAGTCAGAAAAAAATCCGACTTCTCAGGTTTATAAGCAGTATTTCAGTAGAAAAGTTTGTAACGCTACATGAGATGATTACAGGCACTGAGAATCCCAACAATACAGAAATGATTTAAGGAAAGAAGCAGTAAGTAGCTTAATGCTTTCAAGCTGTCAGGAGGACAGTGACTCCTGCCTGTGTGGAGGCACAGGAGGCAGCCCAGCCGAGTGTGGTACATGGGTGGCGACTCTCCACACACCTCTGATGCGTTAGCAATCTGCAGGTAATGCAGGTTTCTGTCCTGTGAAGAAATCTACAGGGAATCGAAGAACACGAGTAAACTCATGGCTCTTTTGTCAGTCTGCAATTAAAATTTTCATGTTTTCCTGGGGAGTGTGTGGCATTGAGGGTTGGGTGTAACACATGGCAAAATTATAGTCTGGGTGGCCAGTAATGGCTTTGGTTCTCATGTGTTGGGGTACAGAGGTGTCATCATGACAGGGGACAGTGGAGTCTGACAGGCAGAGATGAGGCGTGACAATGTTTGTGTGATTACATAGTAATTTCAGTATAAAAAACAATTGCAGCAACAGTTTCCTTTCCAAACACCTTCATTTTCAGGATTGATGCTACTTCTGTTTAAATCCTTTTACAGGTAGAAGTGTTAAAGGGACGTACAGAATATGTGCTTTGCTTTTAGAGATTCCTTTGCATGCACTTTACATGCTCCAGCAGAAGCTGTCGTGTGACGACTGCTGCACCTGCCCAGAAAGTGGGAGTGGCATGCTTTTTGTGCAGTTCGGGTACCGCTTGGGATCTGGTGTCATGCCTGAAAATCCTTCCCTTGATTTGTGCATGTAAAACATCCAGCTTGTGCCAGCTGGTTTATTGGCCACGCATAGTTAGCACTGCACCCAGCAGTCACTGCTTCCTTTCCTTCTCCTAGAGGCCCTGTCTCAAAGCAGCAATGTTCTGCAGCCTCTCTTCTGTCTTTCCTGAAATGCGTGCCTTCGTCTAAACAGGAGTTCTGCGTTTATTGCAATGGATTACTTTGTCTTCTTGTATGTGCTGGAACTTAAAAGGTTATGGGTTAATTGCAGACAGGAGAACGTGTCAAACCAGATTTATGTAAGTTTTCCTGAACTTTAAAAATACGTGTTCGTAGCTATAGATCAGTTACGGATGCATGGAACATTCATGCATGGAATGTGTCAGAGCACTTCTGCAGATACATCTCTGGATCTCGTGAGCAAACCCTTCTTAGAGTGACCTTTTTGTTTTTGACGTTTGTGAAGCTGAGGTGTAGAAACCTCCGAGTGCAGGATAAATAGGAGCACGGAACTCCCACTTCCTAAAGCAAATACAGCCCCACGGCTGCGCGTGGGGGCTCTGGCCTTCGTTCTCGGTAGCAGGGCACCTTTTTGATACTGGCGATCCAGGATTCATTTCTTTTGTCTTGTAACAACAGTTTGCTAGGTATTATTTTTCTGTATTCAAGGACATAATAAGCAGTCAGAATGGGAGGAGAAACATAAAACACTTGTATTTACCTTTCTAATAATAATCTTGGTGGAATTATGAGAATATTTGTGTTACTAAGATTAAGTCTGTTCATAAGAATTTAATCCTTGTCTTGCTAGAACGGAAGAATGGTTGCGAGGTGATCAAAAAATAAAAGGAGGATAGGGAAGGGAATTCAATTCAAAAGCAATTCATTTTACTTCTTTTTTTTTCTTTCTTCCTCTGGGCCTGTTGGTAGGTTTGATTATTTCCAAATGCAAGGTGTCAGTCTCATCAAGCTTTTTTCCTGGAATAAAGATGGTTGCCTGGGGAAAAGTCACTTTCTCTCTGTTTCCACATCTGTTTTCAGAGGTTGTTGGTTTACTTTCAGGATGCGTGACCGGGGAAGCGTTGCTTGGCTGCATGTGCTGCACTGCATAGGATTGTACCAAGGCTGCCTGTTTTCTGAGTGCTGCATGCCCTGGTTTTTTTATGGTTTATGTTGGCCTGTACGTACTGAGCTGGGAGGGTGACCAGGCTGGGTGCACACACCTATGAATTGCAGCTGGGATCCCTGCCTTTGATTTAAAAGCTTGCAGACTCCTCCTGTGCTGCCGTTTGTTTCTTTACTTTAACCATTACGTAGGGAATAAATGGAAAAGATTCTTTGGGAAGTCAGAAATAGTGCACTGGCAGTATCAGACGGTCCAGCTTTGCACAGACATGAAATATGCTCAGACTTTCAAAGATTTGTTTTTATAATATCCCAAAGGGGGAAAAATACTTAACATTTCTCTCCTTCCCCTGCATGGTTCTTTTTATTTTCTCTGCCTCCTCTCTGTTTTTTTTTTTTTTTTTTTTTTTTTTTTTTTTGGTTGTTTTATTCCAGTTCTGTTTATTCATCTGCTTTAAAGCTAAATAGGTTTTCCTTGTTTCTTGAAGCTCTCTTTTATGCTTCTTAAACATTGGGCTGTGGCAAGCACGGCAGTTGATTGCACATTTTCCACATCTGCAATTTTTATGGCAATTGCTTTTATAAAACAAAGATGTCAGCTAGGCTTCATAAAGATAAAAGTTAGATTGAAAAGATGCTTGGATCTTAAAGTTTGATTGCTATAACAAATGTAGAATCAAGTGCAAACACTTGTGAAGCTAGAAAAAATTAGCCCACGTGGAAAGAATGTAATGTAAATAATTATAACATAAAGTGAAACGTGCCCGATGTTGTCTTATTTTGTGTGAGCTTGTCATAACTGCTAAGAAGGCTTTAGATTTCCAGTTCCAGGTGTTTGCCTGCCAATTTCTTTGTGTCGCCATGATATCAAATACAGTAGCATATGTATGTGGTGGACGCAGAGTTCATTGTTATATCAGCAAGTGAAATAAGTTTGAAGTACAAGAGGAAAGTAATTAACAGCTCACGTGTATACTTTACTTGCTCCTGAGAGTTTATGCGGAGACAGAGTTAGTATTTCAAGTCAATTACCAGTCACAGTAGCACGCACTGAGTTGTGCTCTTTATTTTCTGTCAGCACAGAGAAGTGACCATTCTCTGCAAGCACTGTCTGATGAGAAAGCAGAATAAAAGAGCTTTTGCCTGGATTTTCATTTTTCCAGTGGGCCATATCCAGTGTGGTTTCAGTGGGGGGGCTTAGAGAGGAACATCACAGTATGAGCCTTACTTTTCACACTGCCTTATAGGTATAACAACATGAAGGTCAGCACTCCCATACCTGTAAGACCTTTTCCAGGCGATATGTAATCACATGCACAAAGCATTTTTTTATTTATGGGTAGAAGCACCTCTTGCTTAGTGGAGGCTTCTTATTCCTTTTGAAAAAGTCTGTAGAAGCAGTGATGGTATTCTAAGTTTTTTCCCTTGTTTATCAGCCTGTAAGATGAAATTCTGTGCTACTAGAGATGAGTTAAAAACGCTGCACACAGTGGGCTGCTAATGAGGTTATAAGTGACTGAGACACGGTAGTAGAGCATTGGCACTGCTTAGTTAAAAGATGGTATCGGGCTTTATTTTTTTTAAGGTTAATATGTTCATAGAATCGCAGCATGGTTGGGCTGGAAGGGACCTTACAGCCCCCCAGCCCCTGCCGTGGGCTGGCTGCCACCCCCCAGATCAGGCTGCCCAGGGCCCACCCAGCCTGGCCCTGAGCACCCCCAGGGATGGGGCACCCACAGCTGCTGTGGGATGCACCCCACCAGGGCCTCATGTTCTGCTTATGTTTTTCTAGTTGTAATGTCTAGTTATAATGTCAGCAGAGCTAGGTCAAACATCCAAACTTCCAGCAGCCATCCCCAGCAGAGCAGTGAAGCTATCCATGGAGTGACAGTTCTCATTCGTTACCTGTCTTATTGCTCGAGTGAGATGGTGTTCCAGCAAGTTCAGCGTGTTCAGGGCATGTCCAAAACACATCTGGTACGTTTTCATTCACACACGTGCACAAGAACATAGGTTCTTGTCCTATGTGCTGTCAGCCATTTATCTTCATGCAGAGAAACTCTGCTGAGGAATATCCACATTGTCTGACTTTGCGTTGAAGCAAACACTGTAACCTCGTTACTTTCACTCAGTTGATTTAAGTACCTGAAGTTACTGATGGACTCTAAACAACTCTGTTTATTTGTATGGAAGTAGTAAGCTTAATGACAGAAATCTTGTAGATCTGGATGTCTCTAACTGCAGTGATTTATTGTTACAGAAATTGTGTTTTATGTAAAACATTAGATGTACCAAGGAACTGTTATCTCTTGGATGACCTGACAGCTTTGGCTGACTGCCCCGAGGTGCTGTGCCTGTGGTAAAAGGAGCACAAAGAGTAGTACAGGACTGTTCCTTCTACTGTACGTGACAGTCTAGGTCTTGAGCAAATTTTGTGCGCTGGGCAGCAGTGCCTTCCAGGATCATCAGCAGTCCATCAGCGTTCAGAGCCTCAAACGCAGACACAGACATCCCTGCGTGACTGCGAGCTTTGGGCCGTGCACGCTTGGGTTCCCTCTGCTGGGTTCCATGTGCTGCGTTCACCTCTGTCGACATGTCCATGCTGGTGAGCGTGCTGATGTCCGCTTCCCTGGCTACAGGGGCTCTGTGCTCCCTCCAACAGTGTTGCCCTCAGCAGCCCTGCCCACGCGCTGCCATCTTCACATGTGAGACTCCCCGGGGAGCTTTTCACTTATTTTAATAGAGCGTGGTCAGACATGGAATCTGCTTGAAGAAAAATCTTACCTGATTTCTGGCAAAATTCCAAAGGTATCATTGTTTTTTTTTGGATGTCATTATTGATTTTTACTACATGAAGCTAAGCGTTATTCATAGCATGAAAAAATGATCAGACTGCAGTAAGTTAGTTTCCCTCAATTAATGAAATCTGAGTTAACGTTAAAAAAAATGCTCTGTTTAAATGCAATGGAAAAAAAAAAAAAAAGAGATTTTAGATGATTTGAGGTTCAATGCATAACAGAGGTTAGACTTGCAGATACTCAGACAGACTAATGGTACTTCTGCATGGCTGTCTGCAGAATATTACCACCTTGCAAGGGGGCCGATGGAAAGGCTGTGCCTTCTGTTTGTACCTTGGGAACTGGAAGCTCTGAAACTTACGTTCTATCTTTAAATCTGCATTGGTTTTTCCTTGTGCAAGATTGTCAGAATCCTATCACCTCTGTTCTCTCACCTTAAAAAGGAGGTGTTGGTGCCTACCTTCCTCACAGGAGGGTTTTATGAATTAAATGATATGTTTCTCCATAAACTTCAGATCTTTGTATGGAGAGTTGGCAAATACTTATCTGCAAAAGGATGACTATCTATATGCTTCTTGGAAAAAAAAAATCAAGTTCTCTGTTTCTTCTGTACAAATGATCATCTGTTTTCGTAATAATTATCAGGGTAATTGAATAAAATAATGAACATAGTAGTGACTGACTAGTGTTCTATTCTTACAGGAAAATGAGAACAGGTTAGTATCTAGAGCCAATCAGTGAAGCTGCCAAAAGTAGAAAGCTTTCTGTTTTCCTAAAGATTTAATTGCACACTGTATTTAACAAATAATTATAATTGTGGAAGATCATGTCCGGCACTGGGTAGCAGTTTCACTGTGGATTGATACAGCTAGTGTTCCTACAGTACGTCTCCCATCATTCTGAGAGGGTGTTTAAAATTTCTTTCAGCTCTTGACTGGTCACTGGGATCTTTATGCAGTGAATGATTTTTCCTCCCTGGGAACTAGATGGCAATGAGGTGTCAAGACTTTAAACCTGCAGGTCACAAGTTCAAAACAAATTTTAAGTGACAGACAGCAGCTGAATTCAGAACATTCATTATCCTGCATGACATGAGTTGAGCATCTTGCATACGTCTGTGCAAACACCTACAGCAATATTCCAGGGGAAAGAAAAGAAAGGAAACCCCCCAAACTGCCCGGATGGCCACTGTGCTACCAATATCCTAGTTAATCTTGCAGGGGAGTGTTCACCAGGTAGGCAAGAGATCCTCATCGTCTGCAGAGCAGTGGGGCTCCAGAAGGGATGTTCAGGGTGATGCTAGTGCTGAGGTGCTTGATCTCCAAAAGCAGCTGAGACTCCTGCTTAGAAACAGCAAGATGTACACAAAACTGTGCAGTGATGTTTGCCCTGTAGAGCTGATACTTGCTTTTTACCCTATTTCTTACCACATCTTTTGAATCCTGCAGCGGTCACTGGTACAGTTTCTGTGAAAAACAGGTGCTGGCAGTCCTTGATAAATCCAGAGGTAGGATCTCAATAGCTCACGTGGTCTGGTGGCATCAAAGCAGCCCCTTCAGGTGCAATAGCCATAGCTGACATCAGTGGAACAGCCAGGTGGGTGCTCCCCGTGGAGGTGGGGCTGAACACGCAGCGCCCCAGCTGTGGTGGTGGTGTCCGCGCGTGGGCAGGGTCTGGACGCAGCACCCAAGGCTGTCAGCCTGGCATCTTCCATTGCCTCGTGAAACACCTGCACAGGCACACTCACATTTATAAACACCAAATGCAGTTGGGATGACACTGTTCTGCTTTCGGTTTTAATCAATAGTAGAGAATTAGGATAACGTTAGCTCGTGATTCCAGGACTGTAGATTAGAGCACAGATCTAAATACTTCTGTTGTTGTTACATGAATTTATATATGTATATAAAAAGAGCCTTCTCTAGAGTGCTGTTGCTGTAGTTCTGAGCCAGCACTGCATCTCTGTGTGAACTCATACTTCCCATGCACTGACGCTGATGGCTTTTGTGTGCTGGGCAGGAAAAAGCAAGCGCAAGCAGCTGCCCGTCTGCTGTGTGTAGCACCTTCATCTCCGAGTTCTGGGCTTTGAATCCTTAACAGAGTGGTTGTACATGCTTTGCTGAAGCCAGCATTTGAGATACGATCAGACTTCCCCTAGACTCAATCTCTTCAGTCAGCAGAGCAATTACACGAGGATATTTATGGAAGAGGAGCTATGGCTTCATAACAGAAGTAGGAGGCAGCCCACAGGTTAGAAGGGACTTTTGACTGCACAAAAAAAGAGCACTTTGTTTTCCTTTACATGAGTGGAAACACTGATCTGTACAGACGCAATAAAATTGTAAGAACACAATAAAATAACAGTATACGTCAAATATTAATGTAGTAGAAATGTGGAAGGCCCTGCTACCTAAACTTCAGGGAGTATTGACCGTAAATTTCAGTGAATAAACATCCTCTGGTGGCATGCTGCAGCACGTCTTTCGGCGATTCTGACCTTGGTGATAGATTAACAGGCCTTTTCCGAAGGCAGGAAACAAGGTATTGCTCACCCAGATTGTTTCATTGCTGTTAAGTCAACCTAGGGGTCAGCCGTTACATTCATTTCCCTGTTCTCCTTGGAAGCTGTCCTATCCACTCTTTCATGGCCTATCTCCAAGCATCTTGCCCCGTGGCAGGGCTGGATTAAAACGTGAAACTTTCCCCTTTCTGTTTGATCCGTACTTAACTTCGCCATTTCGTACCTATTTGCTCTAATGCTGATGAAGCTTCTCGACTTAAATAGCTCTTGTCTGCCCCAGGAAAGAAATTTTTGGAATGACAGTGAAATATTTAATTCCATACTATTGCAAATAAAGGAGTGATGATAAAGATGGGTAGTTCATACATGTGTAGTTTACACATTTGAGACAAATGTTTTGCTGCTTTTTGGGACTACATAGCTTTATTTAAAAAGTTGTTAGCTCAAGGAACTGAAGTTCATCACTCTTTACAACAGCACTTTTTCAGCCTTTGAAATGCACCAAAGGCACCACGGTGGTGATTTATCGTGCTGTGAAAAGTAATCGATCTTTATAACGCACTTACAGCAATCGTGATGTCTCAGGGCAGCTTTCAGCACTCTTTATTGCAGTCACACATCTGAGAATTTTGGTAGGTTTCTGATACTTTTTGAAGGAAAAATAAAAAAGGAAGGGGAAAAAATAAAAATAATAATAAAATACAAAAAAGCCCACAACAACCCACCCCTGGTTGAGAGAACCAGTTCCTCTCAATGCCTAGACTGTTCTGGCCGTAAGGAACAGACAGTAAAGGCAGATCTGCTGAGTTTAACCATGAACCATGGGCCAACACTGCAGCTGGAATCATCTGTCAATCTTTTTGGGTCAAAACTAGGTCTTTTGCAATACTTTCTTTTACTAAAAGTTTCCAGCAGATCTTACACTGGTTCTGATTCAAAGCAGGAGGCTTGTTCACTCTTTGGTTTTGTTTGCTCTATTTTAATCTGCAGCTTAGATTTACTAATGGAATTCTGCAGCTGTATGAATCTTGAAAATATTTTTCTCTTGAAACCTCAGAAAAAGAGTACACTTTAGAAATGTCTTCATTGAAACACTTGAGCCATTTTCCTCAATTTCCTCATTTTTCCTCACAGTGTTTTCAAGTGGAAGCCTCCAAAATGACTTAAATTTCTCAACCTCAGTTAATTAAAAAAAAAAAAAAAGCAGCGTTCAGGTATTCCTGTTTCTAAAGCAAGCATTTTCATTCACGCATTTACACCGTGTTATGAATGTTCCTGTTTGCCTGAGAAGGTCCGAAGTGATCCTGAAAAATGGTGTGAGATCAATGAGCATGCTTAAATCAGTTGAGATTTTTCTTGGGCCCTTTCCGCCTGACCATTAGGTGCCCTAGGACTCCTTCCTCAGTTTTAAAATGATCTGAGTTTTAGAGCAGCTACCGTTGATCACTCTCTGTTAGTCTCTAATGAAAGGAAGAAAAATTTCCTTGTGTCCCTCTCTGTGTGTTAGTGAGAGCCTCGAACCCCCAGCAAGGCGCACTGAAGCGCTGGAATACCGCTGGCCCTGTTCTGGGATGGCAGTGCTTCCAGAACGTTTTGCGCCAAGGTAACCAGTGCCTGGATTTGGAATCACTTGGTGGAGGATGTTGTGCTCACCTGCGCAGAGGAACCAGTGCGTTGCTTCGTTGCGGGATGAATTTTGTCCGTTCATCTCTTGTAGTGCAAAGTTAAAGTGCAGTTATTCTGGGTAGCTCCAGTACTGGCTGGAAATGAGCAGAAATAAACTGAATCATGCTCTTTGAGCTTCCTTTCAGAATATTTGGTTGTGATTTTCCTAATAGCGTAACTATTCATTCTTGCTTGCATGCAGTTTCCTTTTCTGTGTGCTGGAGGAAAGGGAACGGGCTGTGCAACCTTTTGCAAAGCGAGGCATTGCCCTCTGCTGGGTACCGCGTGAATGAGCTGCTGCCAAAAACCCCGAGCTCTCGTCCTAGCGCAAAGCTGCGATCCCACAGGCAGGCTGTGGGCCTCCTTGCTGCTCTAATTCCATTACCTGGGGTGATTTAGTCCCTTTCAAGCTGTGATGGAATGTAAGGGCTTAACGGGGCGTGCACAGCAAGAGAGCAGCCGTTGGAGTGCTGCAGGTTCTCCATCCAAAGCATTGTTTTATCCAAACCCCTGCTGACAGGGGACTCAGCTGCTGACTCATCACAAGGGTTGTGTATAACGTGGTGGTGCTGAAAGTGACATTGTTTTTAGCATTAAAAAATCTGCTCATCTGTCTCCTTTCAGCAGATGCCTTCCTGTCAGAGAACTCGAGTCGAGTCATAAAAAGTTTGATGTAATGTTTCTGCTCGTGAGACATACGCACACTATAAATAACCTGCAGTTAAACAGGGTGGTTGCTAAACCTTCACCCTTGGGTGTTTTGCTGAGAGTCCAGTTTGCTGTAAGAATGATGTTTAGTGGGCTAAAATATTTGACCTAGGCCACATTAAGAACATCTTCTGTAGACCTGAAGAGAAGCGGCATTACCTAAGAACAGTGCTTGAAAGATGAAGGAAATTTGTTTCTGAAACAGCTGTTATTGAAATCTGCCAAGTGTTTAACTTGTTAAGAACAAGGGCTTGATCGAATAGCCTTCAATACTCAGCTGAAAGACGGAAGTGGTTTAGCAGCATCTTTTTATACTGAACACAAAACACAAAACTGCTCAGTTCCCCCAACCCCCAGCATCTCATGTGCCACTTCTGGAAGCTTCTTCTGCTGTAATATGACTTCACTGGTTCTCTTCATTTTAACTGAAAATATCTGGCTTTTCATACTTCCTCTTTGGTACTGAAATTCTGGTTTTGTCCATACCTGGCACCTTTCCTGCGTCCAAGAAGGTAGGATAGAGACTAATCCCAAAGCAGGTATGGTGCTGAAATGGTTTCTGTGTGATCGCTGGGTGTCTGCGTGGTTGAAGAGTAGTGAAAGATTCTAAAAGCTATGAAGTTCTGGCTAGCATCACGTGCAGAGATGTGACGTTGAGGAAAGAAAGCGACATTCCACGCTTCAGATAAGCGTGGAATATGTTTAGTATCGTGAGTGTGGATTCGGATGTGAATAGCAGAATCCTCACAGTGTCTCTGGCAGTACGCTTGAGCTAGAACTCTGTGTGAGCTGACTCCTTAACTAATGTTTTGTTTCACTTCAAAAAGGCAGCTTTCATTAGTCAGTGACTCAGGCTTCTATAAATATGCCTTAAATAAGGCAGACTAGTGCCGTATTGTATCAGTGTCTGAATAACAACTGCAAGTGAGAGCTGAGTCATGTCAGTGACTCATCTCATGCTAGAGACCTAGTGTTATGCTCCACCATATAAAATCTACTTACAATTGTGTTTCTGAACACAGCTTGTATGAGATGCATTGCACTGATGGGAGAGGCAAAAGACACTTGGCTTGCCAATAGCAGAGATCGTGCCTGAGCCTATTATTTTCTGTAGCGGTGCGTAGCCTGTATTTCCTGGCCATCTGGCCAACCCCAAGGCCATCCCATCTCCTTTCACCTGCTAAGGGAAAAAATTAACATTGAAATTGATCGTTTTAGGAGCTGAAACCTTTTGCTTCGTTTGACTACTGCAGCACCTATAATGCTGTAGCGTGTTGTCTGGCATACAACAGGGCAGAAGCCAATTTATGTGGAGGAGCCACCAGCAGATGTTTTTCCACCTAGGCAATTCATGTTGTTATAGCAACAAGGTAATTCATGTATTGATTGTGTAAGAAGCGAAGCTATTTCACTTGGAGTCATTTTGAAATTTTTTTCAGCCCTGCTCACTCAACGTATATGAAATGCACCTTAATACATAGCGCATGGTAGCACGTCAGTTATGGGAACATCTGGGGCCCTGGGTAAGAGAAGCAGTCTTCTGTTTTTTTTTTTTTTTTTTTTTTTTTTTTTTTTTTCATTTTGTTAGCATGGAATAACAATTGCACTTTGGGGAGCTCTAAGAATTTTTTTCTACGTATACTCACCTTGAATTTACGTTAAACTCTGAACCACCTACAGCAATAACTTGCCATCCTTCTATTTTCGTTTTCAAAAGCCCCTCTTGTATCCATGCCTCTAGCTAATTGCACCCTGTGGAGTAGCTGCACAGACTAGTAACCAGGTATTCACCAGATCTTGAGAAAGTAGAGTTCAGCTCAGAGCTGCTGGCAGGTCTGTGCATGTTTTATTCTTACTATGGGTGCTCTTGGCAGTTAAGTTTCTCCACCTGCCAAAGGCATTCTTGTCTGAACTCAGGCATCCAGAACATTCACTGCCTATGTCAAGTTCGTTCGCCTTGTTCTTTATTCTTCCCTTTGCTTTTCTCCCCCACACTCAGCAGGCCGCACGCTGTCCCAAAGAAGAACTGCGGTAGGTGCTTTGTTACAGGCTATGAAACAGGAGCTCTGGGGGCCTGGAACAAATCCAGAGGTTCCAGCTCCACCACTGGGAAGTGACAGGGCTTGGGAACAGCGGAGCTGAGCTCAGAGGATTTCTCAGGCTCCCTGCTATGGAGCTGGGAAACATGCTGTGCTTAGTGGAGCTTCTGAGGCTTCCCCTTGACTTGTCTGAGCAGAGTGACTGGCTGTCAGGTCTCCAAGCTTTCTTTTATAGGTACCGGTGTGTTTCACAGAGAGAATCCAGGAGGCCATTATTGGGAATGATGAACTCTCCAGGTGTACCTCAGCCCAAACTGGCACTGCAGCCCAAAGTGAGAATGTTATGACATTTCAGAATTTTAGACGCATGAACCTTGAACAGGGGGATCTCTGTACCTTTATTTCTGCCTCAACTTTGGCTTAACTAATAGCAGGATTTTGAGGGTTTTATTAATTATTAAGATTTACTCATTAGCCTCTTAGCGAGAAGCAGCCAGCGCCTCAGTAAGCTGTAACTGCTTTATTGGAGAGAGAGCCCTTGGTTCCATGTAACGGTATCAGTACGTGGCAATGAGAATTGTCCCATCCTACTCTTTCTTCAAACAAAAATAAAACCAAGACGGGAACAGACAACACGCTTGCACTGATCCTTCTGTATTTGCTGAAGCGGAGGGTACCTCCGGCTCTCCTGACAGCCCCTGGCACTGGTGACTGTTGGATCTCTTGTCAGACAGCGGGACCACTGGGTTGGTGCAGTCGGGTAATGCTGATGCTCTCGTTTCATTAAAAAATGCAGAAACTCAAGTGACAAAAGTCTTAAATGGCACTGTGAACAGTCAGTATGTTTTCCAGCGAATTTCTTCATTGGACGTAAAAGTAGAAATTTGCAAAAGAAAAACAATTTGTTATGACAATCTATCTAAATCTTCACAGATGTCTTCAGGAATGAAGTATTTTCTGTTCGCTAATTATCTTTCACTGTCTCTCAATAATAAAAAAATGTTAAGAGTTTGTTTTGCTAAGAGAGGAAAAACTTAGTATTAAGCTAGAGCCATAAAGAAAAATCCTAGCTTTCCTAATTCAGTTCAATAGAGCTCAGTCTGCTGATATTCAGAGCAATTACTTTTGGCTTAACAAATGTAACCCTAAATATGAGGAGTTCCTGGCGTAAAGGAAAAGTAGGGCTTAGGTACAGCTCCTCAGTGGGGCAGAGTGGTCAGATGTCCAGCAGAAAGCTACATCATTCATCTAAAAATGAACATTGACAGAAAACATCACCCACAAAACAATTTTTCTCTGTATTTGCAAAGTTCTATAATTGAGTTTTTGGTTCCATTTTAAGTTAGATTGAAGCTATTATTTTTCTGGAGCAAATGGTACAAGGAATGCCCAGTTTAGCACCTAAGTAAAATGGATGCCAATTAACTTTGCTTTCAGCAAGAAAAATACTAATTTATTCATACCTCAAGCATCTTTGAATGTTTGGTTTTAGTTGTTTTGTTGTTGTTGTTGTTTGTTTGTAAAGAACAAAATACAAGCCTCACTGGTATAGTGTAAAACCTGAATTAATAGGCACACTTTTTTGAAATTCATCTAGCAAATGAAACATTCTCTGTAGTTATGAAAACAGAGCAGATTTACCTGCTCTAACTTTGATCGCTGCCTCCAGCTCCATCTGTCTGCTCTGCCTAGCTCAGGTGGCATGTTGCCCTGGTCCTCATCTCTGTTCTGTGTGGTCACAGCAGTGAAGAGAAACCCCACGGTTATGTCTGGGAGTCGCAAACTAGTAACCAGCTGGGGAACGTTCCTTATGCTGTAAGGAAATAAAAAGTTGAACCTGCCTTGAAAAACAGTTTGATTGGTTTTTTTTTTCAGAGTGGCAGTTGTATTGGGCAAGACAGCTGCTCTTGCTATTTGCTGGAAATAGCTGACAGTTTTCTTCATTTGTTATGAAATAGGAGTCAATCTGTAGATGTTTCACTGCAGTGGTAAAAGCAAGGAGAAAGGAATCAGAAATGATCAAAGGACTCGCTTCTGTGCAAGGAGTGATCACCTGCACTGGCTTCAGCCTGAGGAGAGGTGCCTGGAGGGATGCCAGAAGGAGATGCAGAAGGTCAATAGGGCTGAGGGTTTTACTGAGAGTAAGAGCAATCATTCAGCCTCTCCTGTAATCATAGCTACTGAGCAGAAATGAAGGCTGATTAAGGAAACAGAAGTATTTTTCCTGTAAAGCATAATAAAATTTTCCAGTGCTCTGGCACAGAGTGCAGTTGATTTTGAGTTCATACAGATTCTAAAGACACATCCATGGAATAAAATTTCACCCTAAGTTATTAACCGCTGAGACACTCCTGTGGTTAGGGAGTCGCTGAGCTGCAAGTTCTTGGACACTGGGCAAGAACCAGAGAGTGATTGAATCACAGAGCTGCCCGAGTGTAAGTGACCCTGGAGGTCACCTGCTCCATCCTGCCCAGCACACGGTAAATAAATAAATACAATTTCCTGTCTTTTTATACCTGCAGTGTGCATCTGTGACTGGTCAGTGATAGGTGCGGGCTACTGGACAAGGCAGACCTGTAGTCTGGGCAAGTACGGTGGTGGTAAAACACCCCTGGGTCTCTTTAAGAAGTGCTATTTCATCAAGACATCTATTTTTTATAGTCCACATCACAAAAAAAGGTTCAAGGAAGATGTATTATTATTATTTTACATTTTGGGGGATTTGTTTGTTTGTTTGTTTTAACAGTGTTGGGTGGTAAAGATGCTTGGATTTTCAAAACCTCCAACTAAAATGTCAGTGGTGTGGTTACTAACAATCTGCTGTGGTTGCACAAATCTACCACAAATTTGTTTTGTCAAGTGCTCTCTCTTTTCAGACATTTGCATAGAAAAGAGACTAATGGGCTTAGACAACCTTATGCTCAAAAGGCTGATGGTTAGGATTCAGCACAATATTTCTGTGGGTTATACTCCCATGGAACTGCATGTTGTGTACAGAAAATGCGTTTGAAAGTATTCTCATTTTGAATTTCAGGAAAACGTGAATAAACATATTAGTACTAATATAATTGTTTTATTAATTATATAATAATGTGGAAAATTTAAGGAAATACACAGATATGGTGAGTGCAGTAACTCAAAATATGTTAAGTGCTTTTATTTCTTTTCAGAAACCACTTAATGTAATGTTATAAAGAAAAAAATTTTAAATTGCCTTTGTTGTGAGGTTGACACTGATGTTTTTTTTTCTCTGGCTGTACTTCTGGTTCAGTGCTTAGCTCTGAAAACATGATTACAAACTTAGAGCTCCTAAAGATGGATACAGTTCATCAGGTGTGTCTGCCTGGTAGGGCCCGTTTGGGCTCAAGGCTTCATGGCAGGTCCCACTTCAGAGCACTAGCATCTGGCTCCTTTGTGCTTCCAAGAACACACTCTGTAAGTGTGTATCATCATAGTTCCTGATATGTTTAAAAGCTGGAAACAATTTTAGGGGTTTGTTTTGTTTCCCCACTGCCATGAATGCAGTTAACTTTGCAGATAAACCTGTTCTCTGCTTATGCTATGTCACAGAATCACAGAATCACCCGAGCTGGCAGGGACCCTTAAAGGCCGTCCTGTCCCACTCCCCTGCAGTGCACAGGGACACCTACAGCTGGCTCGGGTTGCTCAGAGCCCTGTCCAGCCTGACCTTGAAGGTCTCCAGGGACGGGGCAGCCACCACCTCTCTGGGCAACCTGTGCCAGTGCTTCACCACCCTTATGGTAAAAAATTTTTTCCTTATATCCAGGCAAAATCTCCCCACTCTCAGTTTAAACCATTTCCATTCTCAGGCTAAGTATCAGCACAAACGCTTTCAGCTAAGGTGCCTGCCAGAGCTGGCTGATCCCCAACAAGTAAAGCCCATGGTTTGGAGTGGAATCACGTACTCTGTCTAGAGTCTAAGTCAAATTTTACATTTGAAATACAAACCTAGTGCTGTAAATAAACTTTTTCTGACACATAAATACAAAGGGGAAAATGTGGCTTCATTTATGCAACTTAGTGTGGCCAATTTTAACTATAATGCAAAAGAAAATAAAAATGGGGAGAAAGGAGTAATTCTGTGGAACATTTCTGTCTTTTGGTCTGGCTAATGAGTAACTACAAGGAGGGCAGTGTCTTGTTCTTTCTAGTGCAACTGTACTGTTTAAGAGTTGGTAGGGGTCGTGTGGAGGAGAATTAACATGGAATAAACATATAAGGTTTTTTGTTTTAATCATTCTAAATGCTGGTATCAGAACTTAGGAAGTTGTTTCAAACTATTTGCCTATAAAATAATAATATTAGCTCCGTGACTCAACCCTGTTCCATCAAACTTTCAAACATCTTGCCCTTAGGTTGCAATGCTCAATTTGTCAAATTTCAACTTCAAATGCAAATGTCTGCTGAAGCTTTCCTGCAAAAATGACCCATTTCTGTGGATTTAACAGCAGATGTTTGCTAGGAGCCGTGTTATTTGTTTGCGTTGGTTTGAAAGGTCATTTAAATTGCTTGAGTTTTCGCTGCTAAAATTTTATCACCAAAGCATCCAAAGCAGACTGAATTATAAGAGAGGGATGCAACAGATCACCCTTTGAAAAAAAAAAGATTTTGTGTGGAGGATTTTAGGATTCTTCTGGAGGAGCTCAACTTCAGTGATGTGCACTGCCAAGGTCATTAGTATCCAGTATAGTTGCTCTCAAACAGGCCTGCTTAGATGGTGGCTGGCTGCCAAACTCCTCTCGGAGGAGAAGCTGGCCAGCTCCTCGTGCTCCGGCTGCCTGCGAGAGCAGCTGTTTCACCAGCCTGATGCCTCTGCCGCACTGAGCAGTGCTGGCCAAGTGCACGACGTCTGCTGCCAGAAAAAAAGAACTGGCAAATGGTACTCAAGAGGAATTTTTGTGTCTACAAGTGTGCATTCAGTAGTCCTTGTGAGCAAATGACTCTTCTGTGTGCAAACTTGAATACAGTTAGCTTTTATGCTCTGGAATCCCTGTGTAGAGCTATTTTATTTGTTAAGGCTTTTGCAGAAGGGCCTTGAGAGGATGGATGCTTGATTTTTTCATTTACTCTTAATTCACCAAGGAATATACTATAAATAATCCCTGCCTGTAGATGTATTCGGAGCCCTAGATAAAACTATATCAGACAGTTACAGTTTTTCTGAGAGTTTTGGACTGTACTGTGTACTTCAAAGGGCTGCTCCGTATAAAACTTGAGCTTGCTATGAACTGGCGAGTTGTGGTGGAGGAGCAGTCGTGATTTGAAGCAGTGTTGGGAGCTGTGGTTTATCTAGTTACTTTGCCTACATTGTAATTTGCATTATAAAAATGAACAAAAGATCTGGGGATGCTGAAGAAGTGTGGCAAGCAGAATCCTACACCAGAGTGTTGACAGAATGAGTGACAAGAGGGGACACCGAAACAGTCACCGAAGTCCCTGTAATCTGGCCTGATTTTGCATCTCAGAAGGGAGTTAAGTAAATAAAGGCACATTAGTGTGCACAAGTGCTTGTGGAAATAACTTCTGAAACCTGATGGCCTTTTGATTTGAGCTCGTGCATTGAGTGTTCTCAGCTTTGGCTGTCTCTCTAGACCCTGTAGAAGCACTAAATCAGTTCTCTGCCTCTCAACGTTTAGGCACTGTGTATTGAACACAGAGCAGAAAAGCAAATGCTGAGGCAATTACAGTGCAGGGGAAGACAAAAAAGCGTTACTTGTTGGGTGTGGGATTGACTCTTGGGCAAAGTTGTCATCAATCCTTCAAGCCAGAATACTGAATGTTATTATTTTAAGCTTAAATTAATTACCGGACAAGTACAGTTTGTGTCATTACAGGACTACGGGGTAGGACAGAGAGATCTCTAGGTCAAATGGAACAGTCCTGGGGGCAAATCGTGGACAGCAGCGCTCTGTTCCCAGCCTTTGGTGTCCTGTGTTCATCGCTGAGTTAACCAGCACTCTGATTTGAAGCCGTTAGCTCTATAATCAGCTCTCTAACCTGGCATTGAGCAGGCCTCAGAGCACAGCATCATTGGAAGCGTGCTCTTTGGATTCTTGTGTTAATCTGGACTCGGATCTCAGATGCCTTCAGGCTTCAGGAGAATACAAGGAAGAAGAAGAATGGAATAAGAACAATGGAATTTGAATATTGATCCTTTTGAATATTTAGGACGATATATGAAACCATTAAATGGATTTTTTTTTTTTTAATTTCCATTGTTTTACTACTATCACAGAGTGTGTACCATAAGTTTGCCCTAATTCTGCAAATGTACCTACGAAGTCAGATTGTCTGACTCCCTTGCGTTTTCTGCAGGTAAATCATCATCACAAAGAACATTATAGATGCTTTTTCAGGTGAAGTTTCACTAGAAATTTTATATGCACACTATATTGATTGGCATGTTTTTTTCTCCTGTGAAATCTGCTTTGCCTTGCTCTCCTCGTATGCCATAGCTTCATGCGTAGGCTTGCCATGAGCTATCTTTTCCTCTTTTATTTCCAGCATCAGTCATCATCACGCTGAAAGGTTCTTTGAGGCCCATGCTTATTTGAAATCTCTGAGTTGATGGTCCCTATGGCATCAAACAGCACCAAACTGGCGTGCACTTCCACATTCTCATAGCAGCTGGCCAGGTAGTTCAGCTCAGTTCAGCTCAGCCAGCTCATCCTGGTCCTGCTGCTGTGGGGGCTCCACTCAGCCCAGTCACACCTGCTCCTGTTGGGATGATGCAGCAGTGTGGTGGTGTTACAGTCGGTTTAAAAAACAACTGCAACAAAACCCCCATGGAACAGCGCTGTATGCTCTTGCTTTGTGAATTCCACTACCATCATGTCCCAAATGCAGCTGAATTGCAATAGTTTAGCCCACAGGGGTGCCCAAGCATTTCCAGGAAGGGGGATTATCGCAGCCATGATGCAGGAACTCAGCTGTGATTTCTTTATCATGCCCTCAGGATCTCCTGTGAGCTTGTGGAGAAGCTTGCTATTGTCACAGTGATCATGCTACTCCATCAGTGATGCACCCATGAAATCTCCAGCTAGACTTTTGTTTATATTTACCCCGGGGGGAGTGGTGGCATCAGTGTCTTTGTTAACGTATTGACATGTTTATTGACATGAGTTATCTGCAGTCTTGTGTGTTTAATTAATATAATTGATGTACTGAACATCTAGGTAATAATTGTGGGGCAAATATTCCAACTAGTGTAGTTATTAAAATTGAGTCTAAGCTCCTTACTGTGAAATCTGTCATGGGTTTAGCTGTCAAAAGAATTGAATGGCCATTACCTTGCATTTTTTCCTTCATCTACAATATCTGTTAAACTGGATTTTTATTAAAATGATGAAGGACATGATATTTAAAATGCCTTCACAGTAAATGAATGCTAAGAAAAAATAATGAACTGACAGCTTATTTTCATGTAGCAAAAATGAAACAAATGGTGGAAATGTCAGTGTTATGTAAGATCCATTGACTAGCAGCTGAAGTCAACAGAGTCTAAAGACAGAAACAAAGTGCATGATTAATGTGAGTAAAGGATGTGGGAAATACTTCTGAGCTGTGATCCTTTTTGAGATTTTATTTATTTACTTATAGCCCATTTGAGTGCTTTTCTGACAAGATGCCCTGGATTAGCCAGTTGTCGGATGACTGACTTCATCAGTCTGGGTTAGGTCAGAAATGTGTGTCAAAGAAGAAAAAAACACCTGCACCATCTAAGAAGTTGTGATGTTCTGAGCTACAGACAGACACTTTTCTCTGAATCTCTTCTCAGATGAGGCATTCACTGCCCAACATTTGCTAATGTTGGTGAAATCTCTCGTGGTGACAGATATGCTTTACTTAGACCAGGAGATCTGCAGGCGTTAACTGCATTCTGCTCATCAGTGTTCTTCTGCTGACACTTCTTTGCTATCCTATACCATCCCAAGTACAAAAGGTGTGTGCAGCAGATTTTTTTCTTTAGTTTCTGCATTTTCAGCTCTGTTGTCCATGGAATCAATCTGAACAAGTATTTTTTACTTATGTTTCTTCCTTTATTAACTACATGCTATATGTCAAACTAAAAGTAGCAATTAAAAACCTGTCCCAGCCCTGATGAAACTTAATTGCTTTCCAAATACCTATTATGGAGTGATTCATTAACAGTGGATTGTTTTATTAAAGAGGACAGCAGCTGTGACCTGGTATCGGGAAGCCCAGAAGAGTGACTCAGGCCAAAACGCTGTACTTAGTCTTTGCCCACAACTGTTTCTAGGCTAGGTTCCAGGTATTCCTGCTGCTGCTTAGGTTTTGTGCCGAAATAGTTCTGTCTTGGGTTCTTCCTGTGTGTTCGGATCTCTTATTCAGTTATGCTCACATCTGCAGCTTTGTAGAATTTCTTCTCTGTTTGTTCTTCATTCAAGGTATGTTTGAGGTCTTCAGGTTTAGGGCAGTTGGAGCGTTGTCTGCTGGGCTGCTAGGTGTAAATTTCTCTGTTTGCAGGCTTTGAAGTTCTCTTCTTAATAATAGAGAGGAAAACAACATCAAAAATTTAATCTCAAGTCAATTTGCAGTTGTACAAAAATTGCTTGAGAATGCTCTGCTTTGTCTGGTTTTATAAAGAAGTAATTTTAGCTGGGACACGCAGCTGTGAAAAGTCTGCGCATGTCCAGTGCATCTCTGAGTTCCTGCTTGTCCGGAGAATTCACACTCAGGGTCATAACTCTGTCTAGTTATGGACAATTAAGTAGAGTTTAAGGCTGATATTTAGAAGATGGTCTGTTAGTGCTGGAAATCCAGAAAAGCCTTGGTTGATGTAGTACTTCTTGCAAAGTGTTCCAAGAATAGCTGTAATGCATACATGGATGCACGGGGGAATCAGAGGAGAATTAGTGGGACTGTAGGATCAGGTTGTCAAAAATTTGACCAAGCCGATCTAATTTGCAGGGTTAAAATTCCATTTCCAGCACGGAAAACCATAGCTATCTGTTATGTGATCAAAGGGCTGTGCTGGTCATGTGGCCTGATGGCTGTGCAGTAGTTTTGAGCTGTTCAAATAATTTTGCACATAAAATTGAGTAAATCTGAAGTTAATTTCATATTCTGTGTTTTGGGAGTAGTCAAGTCTGCAGGATGATCTAAAGTGTTGTTTAATAGAACTAACATGTCACAAATATTTACTGCAGTGGTTTTAGCTATTAAAAATTATTTCTCTAGTTTTATTTTTCTGCCAGAGACCATGGTGTTTCCGCTAATGAAATGTATAATGCTGCTAAGAGAGGTATTGGACTTAAGATAGCAAAACAGAGGGAAAACTCAGCAGCACTACTCAGTGGCTTAAATGTTTATCACTTAGAGGGCTGTGCTGAAATGATAAATACCGCTTGTGAATCTATATTCCATGGTACACGTAGATAGGTGGAAACAGTTCTTTTCAGTTGTCAAAGGAAAATAACTGATAATTATTTAAAATAACAATGTTACCCGACTAAGCTGGCTTCAGGACATCTCATGTGAAGACTAAGAAAATTTTGACCTTGTGACCAGAGTACATGCATCTCTTATTTGGATCTAACAGGAAGAGCTGGGAAAATACTTGAGCAAAGCATATCTGTGTAAGAATTCCTTCATCATCACAAATTTTTGCCAACGCAGTCAGATCACTTGGAAGCCAATTTTCAAATTGATTGGATCTGTTGTCAACAGTGCCACAGTAACATTTCTGTAGATTTGACGTCTGAAATGAAAAATAAAACATTCTTATGAAAAATCGCTAGATGAAGAGTTACTGTAGTGGGACAAGGAGCCTTTGGGGATGGACTTTAAGCTTTTAATTTTTAATGCATCTTTTGCTTTGTAGTTCAAACATCGTTGTTGTTTTTTTTGTTTGTTTTTTTCAAGCTCACAGAAGCAGCACAGGTGCTGTTAACTGCAGGTCTCCAGAAATATTTCTGGCAAATTAATATTTCCAGATCCTATGCCACCTCTTGCTATTTAGCAGATATTTTGTGTCTTGAAAAACTTTGGGCTGGAAATGCACACACTGACCTGTAGTTTATGCAGTGAATAAGGTTGCAGTTTATTAATTAGTTAAGAATTATGCCTTGCCCTAGATAGTTCAGGGAAAACAGATAATCTAACAGGCCATACACACACGCTGACTGGTGATGCGACACTACCAATAGGGGCTGCTCGAGCCTATTGTGAAATGTTTGTTCAGATAAAGCAAGTGCTCTGAGTGAGGACTGAAGCAGACACAAAGGTGTCCCGTCCCCTCTGCCTGCTGGTGTGCACTAGTGGCAGAGCACGCGTGACCCTGCGGTCTGCTTGGGGCGCAGACCCTCTCAAACTGAGAACTGTATTGCTGCCAACCAGTCTGCTGCCCTTCCAGTGCTCAGGTGTTGTCAGAAAAAAATGTTTTCTTTGCACAAAACGCAGCAGCAAGTTCTACTGTCTCCTCTGCCAGTGCTGTATCTGAGGGGAGGATGTTACTGATTCACCTGGCTTTTTCTATGTCCCACTACGCCTCACATAATTATATTTGCTACAGCAAAAGAAGCGGTATCACATAGTTGAAAGCGTATCAAATGTGTGTCTGTGCTCAGGTATCAGGTATATTTGCATCCCTCTGCTTTTCTTTACAAGCAAACAAGCAAAATCCTTGGAAAGGTAAGCAGAGAACAAAAGCACAGGGAATGATGAGAGACAATGTTGGTTGTACGCCCTTGTTGGTACACTAAGTGCCTGGAAAACTTGATATTTTTCGATACTCCAACTTAAAATAGTTTGTTAACTGAGAGTTTGGTTTCCTTTAGAGAGAAAAAGGTCCTTTTTAGTTGCGTACTGTGCAAGGGAGTTAGAATAGCTTGCACACCGAGATACAGGATAAAACCAGCACAAAATAGAGATTCCACGAGAAGGCCAGAGAATAAGGGCATTGAGAGCTACTGCCACGTGTGTGTTTGTGTCTATAGTCTAGTAAGTCTTACAGTTTTGCTAAGGTGATAACAAATACTTTGTATTAAATTTAGGTGAAAGCATATGTTAGGACTGATGGAAGGCTATTAAAGTCACTTCAATTAGGACGGGATAGATTTTTGTCAGGCTTCTTCCTTCTGAAAGAAGTTGTTTTGCACAGGAGGAGTAGGTGTAAGTAGCTGTCTAGAGCCTTGCTTTAGCAGAGTTCTGAAGTGTAACTCCAAGGGGAGTTGTTTCTGGACTCAGGGACTACGTTATCTAGCCAATGTAAAGGACGCTTTTAGTAGTAAAAACAGTGTTTGAATAGAAAAAATTTGCTGTGGGCAATGATTCAAATTTTCCCAGAACTCCCCTGCTGCCAGTAGCAGCGGCACCTGCAGTTCTCCGTGAGGAGACCCGGGGCTCAGGGCGGTGGGCAGCGAGGGCTTCGGGGCGGCTGAGCCCAGCGGGCGGCCTGCGGGACCCCGAGCCTGGGAGAAGGCCTGAGGCACGGCTGGGACCCTTCGCCCCAGCACCCGGGGCGGCCCCCGCCTCCCCTCACAGGAGCCCGCTGCAGCCCGGGGAAGCTTTGGAAGGGAGAGGTGAGGTGTCCGGGGCGCTGCGGTGGGTTGGCCCGGCCGGCGGCAGAACACTCGCCCTCGGCTGTCTCTCACTTTGGTCCTGGGCCCCTGGACCTCCATGTGCAGTTTGGGCTTTTGGGCTGCTGGCAAGATCGCTGTGGCCAGGTCCCTGCTCCGTCCCTGGGTTGCTCGGGCACGGTTTGGGCCCTGCTCTCAACCGTGCTCCTCTGGGGTGAATGAAGGCTCGGCGGGCACAGGCCACGGCCCAGGCTCTCAGAACTAGTTCGCAGCCCGGGGTGGCAGAGTGACCAGGAGAACGTGTGGCAATTTGTAGCCAGCGCTGGATATAGCTTTCCCGTGGAAGCAATTGTTATCGGTGCTCACAGTGCTGGCTGCTTCTGTAAGCAGCATGGCAGCCCTCAGCTCTGTACCCTCAGCCCCGGTACGCTGAGGTAATCCTGTCAGCCAGTCCCTTAATATTTACTTATTTTAAGGTAAGGAATACAAAATATCACTTTAACACTCCAAAATGAGGCGCTTCAGGACCTTCCATTTCAGCAGCTGTGCGCCAGGAGAAGATGGGCCTGGCTTCTTCTGATTTCCTGGGAAGAGTAAATAAGTACCTTTATCATGCAGAGTCCAACTTGTGAATAAGAGGTGTGAGAACACAATAAATGACAACAAGTGGCTGGGCATGGTGGTACACCCCCAAAAGATTCAGCTAAATTTAGGCCTTCGTTTAAAACAAACAAGGCAGCAGGTAGTAGAGGGCCATTTTGGCTTGCGTAGGTCCCCTGGTGTATAAATTACAACTCGTGTGGTGCACAGGTTGCAGTGACCCCACAGCAGCTACCATGTATGCTGCTGTTTGACATTGTGCAGGTGATTTGTTTGTTTCTTGCTGTGATGAACGGAACAAAAATCTGGACAGAAGACTTTTCAGGAATTGCTTCGCTGGGTAGATACGCAGTTTGTTCATGTTGGTAGGAATTAGCAGAAATGAATGTTTACTGTGACATGGTGCCTCTGATGAAACCCACGGGAGTTCTTCCTAATAATTTCAGTGGGATCAGTGTCTTTCTTTATATTTCATACTTTTGGTTTGTGAACTCTTTAGGATAACAGTTGAGGCATCTTATGCCTAGGTCTTTTCACAGAGTGGCAGGGAGTAATGTACTGTTCTGAGTGTCTTGCTGAGTGGACTTTGTAACATCAGGAAAAACTGCAACCCTCATGTTCCAAATCTGTCCTACTTACTATATTTTTCATGTGAAAAAAGGGCTTTTCTAAGTTAAAAGGTAAGGCTGGATAGTCTGTACAGTTACTAACTTCATTTCACACTATTTAATTGAAAAAACATTGTAACTCATTCTTCTGAAAAGAAATATGGGCAGGCTTTGTGCATACTTACTCATCAGGGCAACTTCATACTACTGGGGGGAGAAATGATGAAGTCAGCGCACGAAAGATGCATTGCCTCAGACAGCAGCCTGAGCACGTGCTTAACGTGTACCTGCAGCTTGGGGAGGGTTCAGGTGACCATGGAGCCAGATGCTGTGTTTTCAGTTCTCTTTGCCTGAATACATCAAGCAACAAACTTGAACCAAACACAAAAGGAAATGCTTTAGTTAATGGAAAGCTTCATTGCTATGATCCTGTCTGAAGTTAGTTTCATTGCAGGGTAAGGAGGAGTGGGTGTTGCACTATGACTGCGTCTTTCACGTATGAGGAAACTGGCTGAAAGCTGAGTTAGTGCTTTTGGAGAAGCTTGGTACTAAACTGTTGCGGGAAACCTAAGTGAAAAAGCAGCAGCAGTCAGCTCTAAGCCCGTGTGGGTACAGGATTCAAAAGGCATGCAGCATGCATTGCTGTTGGCGGAATGCAGATAATGTGCAGTTTGCTTTTTCTTATTGATTCGGCTTTTCAGCCTTGTTTTTCTTATTCCTCACAAGTGGACTTGTGAAACAACATCTTATGTGACTACCTGTTACATGGGACCTGGTTCAGCCACCTGACCAAAGGGTTTCCTCCTGGAACGATTGTCACTCAGTGAGCGCCTTTCGGAACACGTGTATAATTTACTCTTCACTCAGTCTGTGCACTGCACTGCCAGACATCTGCAGAAACTGGGATTTGAAACAGAAGAAAGGGACCAAGCTGACAAGATCGTTTGTAAACCCTCTGCCTCATACACCAGTGGTGATTAAGCTGCATGACATTAGGGTACGCTGGAAAGCCGTTTTATGGAACTCGCCGTGGAAAGGTTTTATTTTCTTAGCAGGTACCTACCTTTGTGATGCATTGATCGCTGTTAGAGGGAGTTAACTCTGATATACAATTTCACAACACATGAGCACCTTTTAAAATTGTACTGTTCCTTCAGCACTTTGGATTTGGTATCCGCTAAAGCCGAGGTAGCATTTTGATCATGACAAGACTTCTCTGGAAAATTGAACAATGCTGTTCGGCTGTTTACAGTGCGACAGGGAAAAAAAGCACTCGTCTTAATTTGTGGAAAATACACTTAACCTGCAAAGTTAACAGATTCCAAGCAATCATGTTACCGACTTGCAGGGCTGTGTGTGAGCTTCTCAAGGTACAGCTGCTTTAAACCAGGCTTACGTTGTGGAAGGGGGGCATGCTGTTAGGCAGCCTGGTCCAAGCCGTGAGCCTGTGTGAGTTAGAGGCTCGCAGTGCAGGTTTTGTGAGCAATGGAAATGAATCTGGTTTGGAATTTGCCACGTTAGCCAAAGCTCTGTGTAGTACACTGTTTTTTCTGCTGCGTGCAGCAGCATCACATGTTTAGATAGATGTGGCTTTCTTTAGATGAGATCTGATTAAGTGTCTGATGCAGTGTCAAAGCGTTACAGGCCAGTTATGGGGTGGAATGGACAATTTGGGGACTTTTCTCTATTAGTTATGGTTTCCTATTGCACTGATCTAGCACTACCACATGGTGATAAGTCCCTGGGGCTGTGGCTTCCTTGAAAATTCTAGAAATGATCATACATTTAATTTTTGTAGTGAAGGAAGGTTAAGCTGATTAAATAAAACTGAATGCAAGTCTGTTAAATAAAATTTCTGTATTGGTTTCCAGAGGAACAGGAATTTGCGTGGCAGATAAGTGGGGCTGGAGGGGATGTTAGAAGCTAATCGCTCAGCTTCAGGCAGGTGACTGACCAAAAGGGACCACGTTAGGGTATTTTTCAACAAAACTTGCAGTCTTTTGCAAACCAGTTTTGAACACAGATCACCAGAAGAGCTCCCTCCTTACCATTTTTTTTGTTTGTTTCCCAAAATTGTATGGTTTAGCAGCATCTCTGACAATTCATGCTTCTTTTTCGCCTGGGGAGCATCGTAGGTAACGTTGTGCTAAGTAGCATTTGGTCGACCACCTGCTCCCTCTTATTCTGGAAATATTACAACTGGCTGTGGAGCAGCTATGAGCTGATCACTCGACCCTGGCAAATGAGCTGCCCTCATCAGTGTGTTCTGGTATATATTTAACTTAATAATGCGAGCAGATGGTCGTTATATTGATTCATGAAGCAAGGGAGAAAGGTTGGCTGCCTTGATAACATAAGGCCTTAGCACTGATTGTCGGAATGGGGCAATGAGCAAGGGGAGGAAAAAGGAATTTAATTTTACTTTTTTTATGGACAAAGAACAGCCATGTACAGGAATTAAGGGAAGGCAAGTTTGTGGCTCATCCAGCCTGTATACATGGTCATTTACCAGGAGGTAGGTACTGGTGGTGCACAGGAATGCTGCTTGCGAAATAACTTGCATCGTTGGTGGTGCTGGAAAAAAATAACAAGAAAAAAAAATGTAGGGAAAGCAGGGGAGCAGTAGCTTGCAGAGCTGTCAAACTTCTCACTCTGCCTTTGCTACTGCTGATGAGTCTTTTGATGAAATATTGAAGGGAAGATATATAAGCAGTAGTTCAGTAATTTTTGCAACAACTACTTTGCTTGTCACCCCATTAAATGTGGTCTAACTGGATTTAAACAAGAAACTAATTCTATAAAATATTCAGCAACCAGCCTTGTTAGCTAAACCAGTATGTTCACAAATTCCCAGTCTGCATCAGCTCAGAGGAACAGCTTGAGTTAGTTATTCATTTTGTAATTTTGAAATGAGAAATCCTGTACACAGCAGAGCGTTCTCCTGAGCAGGAGCTTAATCTCATGCTTTGGTTCTTGTTTCTCCCTGTTGCTGATTAGCCTTGCTGTCTTATCGCTTTGTGTCATACTATGTGACTGTAAATTGACTTTGCAGTGAGGAGGGAATTCGCTTCGTCTTCACAGATGCTGCTGTTGCCATGGAGATAAAAGGACCAATGGCCTTTCCTTGGCTTGGACTGTACTACAGCGTTCGCGCAGAGACGGTGCACTCGAAAACGCACCATTTGGTGCTGTTAAAATCCGGTCTGAATAGCAAATGAGGAAGCATGTTGTTTTTTCTCGGTGATGAAGTTTAATAATAAATACAGATTTGGGACTTTTTCTGGAAGCAGAAAGCAAGCCCATCAGGAATCTGAGGACAATGTGGCTGGTGTATGCGCACTAAACCTCCTCTCTGGGAAAAACCTTTTGGCTTTGCAAAATATAACCCCGTAGAGCCTTTGGGTTTATCTGATGCAGTGTTTGGGGCTGGTTACATCACCAGCTTACTTATCGGTGATGTTCCACCGTGGCTGATCTTGAACAAGCATGCAAAAGCTGTGAATGTGATTTTTTTTCTTTCTTAAGAAAGCTTTTCTACCTCAGATTGCGTGAAAGAGAATATAAATACCAAATCCACAACACATTCAAGGATGGCTTGCAGAAGGTGTTATTTGTGAGTACCTTTTCCTTCTTCATCTGTCATCACGTCTCTGATATCTGTGTTGAGGATTCCAGAAGTGGGAGTAGTGATCAGTGTATTGTTTGGTAGGTTTCTTTCCACGAACCATTTTAAGGGTGTTACCTTTTTTAGCAGATGAATGGTCTGTATTTTAGAAATGCACAGAGGACGGTTGTGTTTATGTATATAGAATTTTAAAAATTTTACTTAATGGAAGTGGATAAGCCAGTATTTAGCAGTGGAAAAAAAAAAATACTGAATAAAAAAACAGCACTTTGCATAAAAGCAACGTAGGATGCCAGGAATTCTGTCTGATGAGTCAAGAATCTCTTCCATTTTGTTTGAATGCTTTGTCATATTAAAGTGTGATCTGTCTTTTAGATACATACATACTGAGGAAAATAAATGAACTACGGTCTTGAGCATTATGATATTAATAAAGCAAAATATCAGTGTGCTGTTGCTGTAGTATACATGCTTGCTCATACCCTAAGGATGCATTAATTGCTTGTTATTGACTCAAACAGTTTCTCAAACATTGCAGTCAGCACAGCAGGACTTCAGTATCTCGTTCCCTGGATGCAGAGCAGCAGCTCTTCGCACGGGCTGTGGCGGCTGGCAGGATGGCAGTGCTTACCCACTTGTAGCCGGAGGAAGGACGGGGCTGAAGTTTCTGTGCTGTTTGTGGCGCCAGCGTCAGGCTGCACACGGAGCTCACGCCGGGCAGTTCTGGCCGGCTGCGTTCGGGTGGTCCCACACGGCTCTTGCCCTGAGCTCTGTGTTAAAGCGTACTGCAGTGTTGTTCTACTTCAGATCAAAATCAGGACAAGTAAATCTACTTCGTGGTCAGTAGCGCTGCCCAGGAGCAGACATAGTGAGTTCAGCCGTTCCAGAGTAAATGCTTTGGAATCAGCACTGAAGGGTGTTGAAATCCGTTCCTAAATTTGCTTTAGCCTTTTGTTTTAAAGAGATGGCATGAGTGGTTATGTTGAAATGCTTGAAAATGAGAGTAAACTGGGAACTGTACATAGGAAATCCAAACAGGAAAAGTGAACTTGGAGAACAGACCGCACTCTTCAAGGTTTATGCAGATCAGCTTTGAAAATGATGCCAAATGTTCACACAAGGGAGAAGAGATTTGTGTTGGACTCCATTTTTCTTTGGGTTCTGGCGTTGGGGTATGTGGTAACTCTCAGTAGGGTACAGAATTTCTTACAGAGCTTATCACGTGATGTTAAGGAATATTTCATCTCTGTAGGTTGCTGGCTCGGACAGTGACGTTGCAGTCTTTTGTTGAACCATTTTGTGCTGTATTTTGCTCTATTACTGCTTATGTGTTTGCTCTTTTTTACTTGCCTCAGCACATTGCTTCAGAAAACAAGAAGTGAACTATGGCTTCTGTTACTCTGTTTTAACCCATCCTTATGCAAGTAAGTGCTGATAGGTGAGAAGACTTTCAGGGCTTTTTTAGAAACATCTCTCTAGGATGTATGTGTGTGTGTGTACAAATTCTTCGTGTTCTTTAAAACAGATCTGTTCCAAACTGTAATGGAACACATTAAGCAGTTGGGTACACCAACTCGTTAATGTGTGAGTTAGTTTTGAGATGAAGCCTTGAATATTACAAATCTGTTGGCATTCTAGGAATATACGGACTCTTGCATTTTCAGATATATATATATATATATTTTTTTTTCATTTTAAATATAAAATGTAGAAGAAACCTAGCTGCTGTTTCACTTCTTTTAGAACAGCGGCTATGTCCAACTAGGAGGATTAGCGAAGGCATTGCTTCCCAGATGCTGCGCTGAGCGGAACACGTCATCGTGCCATTGATACAAGCAGGAGGATTTGCACTGCTGGGAATCTCTTACGCTCTGTTTAATTTCATTCTTTGCACATCACAGCTCTTCCTTTTTCCTGAGCACCACGTCCATTATGTGTAGATGTGGCTATTTACATTTGGTTTTGCTATGTTTACTGCTGTGTGAAATGATAAATGGGGCAGTATTTTGTAATGTGAATTGCAGTTTCTTGAGAAAATCTGGGACCTGTTCTGATGAAGTAAACAATGTAGAAAAGATGCAGTGAATCTGCCAGCCTTCTGATTTCATGTATCATCCTTCCGTCATATGCAGCTTCACGTGCCTTTGTTCTGTTACGCTCCAGGGTTTGGACTGTATGTTTTTTCAACAACCTTTAAAATGACTAGTAAGCAAAAATGGTACAAGTGCATTTGATTTGTAATGTAAATTTCTGTACATGACTGTTCAGAATAGATTTTTTGCATTAAGACGTAATCAAAAGGGAAATAAATGATCCTAATTATATGTGCCTGCAGATTAACAATCTTAATTAAGTTCACCCTAGTTACAGCTAACCTACTATTTGAGAATGCCTATAAACGGTGTGGGCCAGGATGTAAAGAATCACTTATTGCCTGGTTATATAGGCTGGTACTTCATTCTCATGAACGCAAAAAAAGTTATAATAATTATTTTGAAGATAATTATGTAATGCTAATAAGCATAAGGATGGGAGCAAAAATAGCACGTTTCTGGTTCAGTATGTGGTGACTGTAGTGGTCTTGTTCTCCCAGGGGATGATAATTGTTTTAAGGCCCTTCTGATGGAGGAGAGGTCAGTGAAAGCCTACTGAATTTTTAATTTTGATTTTTGAAATCCAGCTGTGGACACTTGAGTTGGAAATACACGGCGGGTGCTATTATTCCAGACAAGAACCTGCTCGTGTTTATATTGTAACATGTTCAAATGCTGATACTCCATCGTTTCGATGTCAGCTGATTTTTTTGTTTTTTTGAGCACAATTCAGTGGTCTGTACTCTAGCCTACACATGCTAACCTCCTAGAACTACAGATTTTATTGAATATCCTTGATGTCTAGTAAAACTCTGCTTTTTATTAAGAAAAAATCCTATCCCATAGTGCTTTCAGTTAGGGTACATGACAACTGCAGCGTGAGGAGAGGGAAGAGTGAAGGAGGGAGATGCCACCGCTGCAGGCCTGGAACACGTGGTCCTGCTGCTTTGTGATGTCTGGGCTTTTTTTTGGGGGGTGGGGAGGGGTCAGGGGCTGTGCTGGCAGGTAATTGTGTTGATGTTTACTAGGCTATGCCTTCCTGTGACACAGTGCCCAAACAGGGTGCAGAAAGCTCTCATTGAAAGGAAATGACGGGAATAAAGTTCTGGAAAAAATACCAGTTGTAGTCTTTTATAGTGTGTGGGATTTCCGCCAGGTACATATGAGCTCTATGGCCTTTTTCTCTTTTTCATTTTCCACCATAAAAGCAATAATACCATCTAGTATCTTGTCATTGCCATTAGAAAAGTATGTGTGAGGCTAATGAGAGCACTGGAAAAAACCACAGGACTTGCTGAGGGCTGCGGCTGCCTCTTCTTGGCATACTTGGACACAAGTGACTGAACATAAAGTAGGGTGAATTGGATTAAAAAAAAATTGTCAGTGTTCCTTCAAAAGCCAAAATCATACCACCCATGTATTCTGGTTGAGGATCAGAGTGGTGAGAGGAGTGTCTGTGATGTCAGGACAGCAGGAATCTGTCCTTGTAAATGTGAGGAGGTCATCTGCGAAGTCACATCCTGGTGGACACGTCTGCAGGACAGCTACAATCAGACATGGACTGAGGAGCCAGGGAGTGTATGAGCTGCCCTGTGAAGCTGTCTGCTGTTTTCTCTGCAGGACAGGACAGACTGTACTATTTTTTACACGTGATCTTTTCTGATCTCAGCTGTAGCCATAACTCAGTATTGAAGTGAGAAAGAAAACTATCAACTTGTACAATGTTATCCTTCATCAGGTTAAAATACAATTAAAATGGAAGTATTTGGTTTATTACCTTGTAGGCATGAATGCAATCAAATGCAATCAAATAAATCATTGTGAGCTGCCTCAGATGGCAGAAGAGTGAATGGGCCTCTATAGCAGATGAACTTGTCTACCACTCCTGCTGTTTGCAAGATAATTTACAAATGGCTCTGTGTTAACTAGCACAGGTATGCAGGTCGCCTTCGGCAGCACAGTTCTGCTGTAAACCTTTGGTGGTTCTTCTGTACACAGGTGTTAGAACACGGAACCTCATGGAGAAAGGTACCCGATGAGAAGGAAGAGCACTGGCAGGTGATGGTGGCAGATTGCTGTTTCATGCAGGGAGGAACGGTGTTTGAAGGAACAGGGCTACAGCAAAATCCAGTAGCTGAGATGAGCAAATGCACCCACCAGTCCCGTCAAACCATTAGCTTGATAAAGACATCGTGTCTGCCTCGTGCATCCCGTGCTTGCCTAAGCACCGATGAGACAGCATTCTCTTCTGTGTAAAGGTGGTAATCCTGTTAGGAAGAAGCTCTGGGCCAGTAATGGTGTACTGATTCTATCAAACTTCTCATGGGTTTACATGCAGTTGTAATTAACGCCTGGCAAAATAGCAAGGGCAGGAGATCCTACCCTGCACTGAGTACCACGGCGGCACTGCCCTGCTGCCAGCAGCAGGAGGATGGGTACTGCCCTGCTCGGGGGACATTTGGAGAACAGTTGGAGAACAGGCTGTGAAAGCAGAGGGAATTCCAAGTTAATAGCTGGGTATTCTGTTTTCCTGGGTTGTTTTAAAACCAGTAGTGAGAAATATGTCCGCTGAGCTTAGGAGGGTGTTGGTGATTGTAGCAGAAAATGAAAAACTTCTGGCTTGTAGTTGTAGCTTTACTGGATGATCTGGGTGGTTTCATTTGTGTGTCTAAGCAAGTCCGTGGTACCAGAAGAAAAAAAAAGGGGCATTTTTGCTCAGCTGATGAGTTAAAAAGTGACGTTAAAATGTGTGCTTTCAAATGGCAAGTGTGGGATTTTGTATGGAACTGCTAAACCTACTGTGGGCCTGCATACCAGCTTCGTAGCTTGGATGCGTTGCTTCATGTTGGTGTCCTGAGGGAGGGGGATGCGATTTTGATACTTTGTCATAGAATCATAGAATTTATTTTGGATTTAGTTCTGTTTATATCATATTAGTAGTATGTTCTCATAAGAACTAACAAATACATTTTTAAAATGACAAGTGGTTACCTGTCCATGAGAACGCAGGGAGAGCTGGAAGACACTTGGCCTGGAAAAGGGAAATTGCGAAGCTTCCATGGGATGTTCTGGTGATGTTTTAGAAACTGAAATTACCAGAGGCAGCATTTGTCAATTTAGTCGTTTGTCTTGTGTCAGTCCTGAAGCATCCGTGCCCTATTTATAATCCTAAATCATCTTTTGAAGATGTGAAAGCAAGCATCTATGATACTGTGAACAAGATAGGTGATTACTTCTCCAGACTACTTAAATTTATTTCTTATGATGTCTTTAGGTGTTATGACTTAATTCTATTTTGAGTGCAAACTTGTGTTGAAGGCTGATTGAAACATCTCTCTTATGTGAGTTTTTGGTGTTTTGTGTTTTCTCCCAAAAAAGGATTTGAAACTGAACTTGTACTGATATAATCCAGAGGAGAAAATAAACCAGAAGTATTGCTTTAGCATGTGACTAAAGGTACAAAACGGTATGTACTGGTCGTAGCTTGTGCCAACAGAAGGTGGATTTGCTCTGGGTAAAATCAATACGCCAGCAGAGACTGTAAGCCTGAGCCTCATCTGTTGTCAGGCTGTTAGGGCATCAGTCAGTGCAACCTAGAGGAACCAAAATGCTGGGTCGTGACGACCCCGAACATTGGAGTTTGGAGCAGAGTCCAGACCTCATGTCTGCCTATCTCTGAACGCCCTTAGACGTGGCTGAAATCTAACTTCACATATGGACCACGTCTTTAACATCTGGTGCGTTCTTGCTGGAAGGCGTCAGTGCGTGGTAACTTAATTGCAAGTCTGCAGTCCAGTGCTTTGTCATCTCGTGGCTGCTCCGTACCTGTGCCTGAAAGGCAGTGGCGTGCCGGTGTAGTTGCTCCCTGACAAATCGTTAGCGCTTCCCCTTTGGTGACAAAGTGACTGAACTTTTACTGCACCTTCGAAAAGAAACTCAGAGCAGTTGAGCTCCTAACCAGTCTCGTGCATTAGGTGAGTATTAACCTTGACTGCAGATGAGGAAGCTGGGATCCTAGACAGAACTTCTTTGCTATTTTGATATTTCTGGAACCCAGGAAGTCAGAGTAGGACACACCTCTGGAACCTCATGGGCAGAATCTTTCTGGGATAGCCAGGAGCAAGCTCTGTTCAAAATACTTTGTGGCAGAGAACTAAATCCAGACAGACTCATTCATGTGTTTACTGGCTTATCCTCTGAAGGAGGAGATACTATTGATGGGCACGGACAGATTTCTCTAGGAAAATAGAGTGGGGGGAAGGGAGGTCTGGGGCACCCTCATGCTAATCTCCTCCTTTTGCTTCTGCTGCAAACCTCAGGTATTCCCAGAGTGGGAAGCAGCGCTCTCGTCAGTGTGATCAGTTTCCCTACCCAATGTGAGACTTCATCGTGCGATGCACGCCTATAACGTACTGCCCTGGCTCTGTGCATTGTGTGGAGCAGCTTGTGTGAATATCGTGTTTTTCTCATCAGAAAATCATACTTGTCCACGGTCTAACTGCTTTTATCATGGTCCGTCAATGTTCTTGGCAATGTTGTCCATCTTGTATCAGAATTGTTCTGGTCTTCTTTGCACGTGGCCCGGAGGTGCCACCAAGCAGGTATTTTGCACCGCGAGGCTTTAGCAGGGTGTGTCCCATGATGGCAGTCTGCCTTATGACTGAAGGGTGTTGCCATTTTGTTTCCAAAAGCTCCGGTACGGTACAGGAGTTACCATCAGCTGCCATCTTTAAACAGAAAATCCGGCTCCTCTTGGCCATGCAGTTGCTGACGCACCATTGGCAGTAGAATCAGAACAGGTTGACCTTGTGGGGTGTCTTTTTTTCCCAAGGATTTGTAACTGATGCCGTTCTTGAAAGGGCTGCCTTTTTTTTGCATAACCACTCTGTTTGATCCTGTAAGAGAGTGACCTCACAGGATTTGCTCTAAGCCTCAGGGATCCAGAACAATCAAAATCAATCTTTTGAAACAGTTGTCAAGAAGCCAGGCAAAAGGCAAGGCAGGAGGGAAACGAATGTGCACATACACTCATTCTCTGTTAAGAGTCAGTTTGGACTCTTTTGACTTAAATGAGGATCTTCAGTTTGGCGGCTATTTCTTCCACATGTTCACACTGCATGGGTTAGGAAATACTGATCTAACTGTTATGATTTCATAGAAGAATGCTGTCTCTTAGGAGATTTGATTAGGTGGCTTTATCATGGATGACTTACTGTGCTAAGCCTTGTTTAACGCTTCTGAGCAAAAACATCAGAAAAGCTAAGTGTACTGTCTGTTGCTGAAAGATTGTCTAAGCTTGACTGCAGATGCAATACCTGGTATCATTTTGCAACTATTCTCATTGTTTAGTTAAAAACACACAAATTGAATGCAGGATATCTTTTTGTGTTGTAAAGCCTCTTTTTGCTCGTGTTTTGTACAAATTGCATCAATTAAGTCTTTATTGTTTAAAACTTGGGTGAAGCTTAGATTCTTTCAAATTTGTCTGTGGCATATTGCAGTGTGTGTATACTTGCTGGGCCTGAAGAAAGCTTGTGTCCTTACTCATCCCATTGTGCCTCCTCATGTTTAAGCACTGTGTTTGAAATGCCATTAACAAGGAAACAGCTTGACTGGTGCAGAGTAACATGCAAGCCTGAAGTTCCATTTCCACAGGAATTTTAACCCTCAGTGTTTATCTTTTGCCTCTGTTCCATACAGCAAGGCAAAACTGAAGTCTTAAATTGGCATTTTGTTTTTGTGCTGTGACAAAACTCTGATTCTTCATTGCAACAGTTCATCACTATCATTCCTGATGTGTATATTTAAGCTAGGGGACTATTTCCCTCTTCATTTCCTGGGATTCAGAATTGACAGCTGTATTTCAAATTTCAAACTTATCAGGAGTTTCAAATATACCCCTTTTCCCTAAAAAGCCCCTTTCTAAACACTTGGTGTTTTGACTTTGTGTTTTTCCTTGTGTCGTAGGTCTTTAAATACTCTGCACCAGTTTTGCTGTCCAGCTCCATTGTACCATACCCAGCTAGCAGTCCCAGCCACACACTCAGAGTACAGGTAAGAGTAGAGATGGTCCACCCACTTTCTATTTTTCAGGAGAGATCTAACTATGATTTGACAGAAGAAAAAGAATAGCACTTCAAGCTTGAAAAAATAATAATAAAAAAGAGTATTAGGAAAACATCTCAAACTAGTTTTTAACATCTCATAGGATAGTTCTATTTGCTTCTTTCAGGCACTACTGAATTATGCAGCAGAAGGGGTTTCATGTGCTTTAAGAGGCACATCTCCCTAGACTCTTTGAAACATAGGAGGAAGCTAATTGCAGGTTTAGTTCTTCCACAGCTAACATCAAGGCATTGGCAATGTCACATAGGTTACGTAGGATGTTGTTCTGAGCAACACTTCCCTTCAAGTCCCTGAGTATTTCATGACAATATGGCAGGTAAGCCACGGGTGTAGTGCTCTCAGGGTTAGAGGCATGGACTCGCAGAAAGGCTCAGGGCTGCCTTTGGGTTTGAATGGAAGTGAGGGTTAGGTAGACACAGGCCCTGAGTGCTGAGCCATATATCAAAAACATGCAGTTTCCAGCTGGTAATGCTGCGTTCAACAGAGATGTCTTTACTGACTATATGTTTTCCAAGTTCTCTTCGATTAAGTGTGGACAGCAGTAATCACACACCTTAATACAAATCATTGTCAGTGCCAGAGAGCTAACAGCCATCTTATAGAGGCATCGAAGGACAGGTAACCAGAGTTACTAGAAATGTGAAACTGTTAAGAAATTGTGCATGCATGTCGTGAAAAAACTTGTCTTTAATTTTTACATCTGCTATTAGTGATTAACTTGGTGATAATTGCCAGCTCATGAATAATATTAGTATCAAAATATTGGAAGTCTGGTGCTGAGAAATCAACTCACTTTGCACTGGTAATAAGGAAAGACAAAAGCAATGAATCCTAGATCTGTAAATGCATAAACATACTTCTGATTTTAATCTTTCATGTCATAGTTACGTTTAACCATGCATGTTTGGGTCCATCTGTTGTTTTACATTTCAGCATTAGTTTGTATGTCTTTTTCTCTCATCAGAGCTCTTAGTTTTATTTTGCTGGTAGTGAATCTGTAGCCCAGTTGTAAGACAGCTTAGTACTCTCCCAGTGAGGAGCGACACCTCAGTGTTAGCAGATTCCCCAACTGCTTTTTAGTCGGGCTTCTATTTTTCCCTCATCCTTAGTTTATAATGCCTTAATTTTAAGGGTTTGTTAGAGATCTTCCTCTAGAGATGCTGATGGGAGAACCAGTGGTTTCTTGAATGTTTCTGTATCTTGCTCCATGCAGGCTGTTATTTATACCTGTAACACGTCTCTTGGGGTGGAAACTCACAGCAGCGTAACTGGTGCCTGAAACCAACCCTTTTGTGGCTCACTTTTTTGTTTCTTTGCGCAGTAAAATAATAAATGCCATAAGTGGCTGGATCTGCAAAGCATGTGCAAATCTGTTTAGGAGAATGTTAATGCGTAAAAATGCACAACACAAATTTTGATAGTGCCCAAACATCCCACGCGACTGAGGCACTTCTCCCCTTGTCCTGGGGGTGTGTCCGACTTCCCAAAAGACATCGGGATACCGGGGCACATCCAGCAAAGGGCTGCTGAGGCGGTCAGGGCCAGAGCACGTGACAAGCGAGGACACGCTGGCCGAACGGGGCTGCCCGACGTGGAGGAGGGTCGGGACTGTCACTGTCTTGAGCTCCTGCGCGGGGGAGGACGGAGGAGATGCAGCCAGCCTTGTCTAGAGGGTGCACAGTGACAGCACAAGAGGCAGCAGCCACACTGCAGTGAGGCAAATTCCAGTCACGTACAAAGGGGAACGAGGAGGGAGTTTCACTGTGAGGGCGGTCAGACACTGGGTCAGAGGCCAGCTGGGGAGATGGCATCCTGCCTTCAGCAGTACTCAGTGCAGCTGGACGCAGCCCTGAGCAACCCTATGTAGCTGGGCCTGCTTTGAGCAGGAGACTGGACCAGATGCTTGCAGACGTCCCTTCGAGCATAAGTTATCCTGTGATCCTGAAGCACTCCTCCTTGGAGAGGAAAAAAGAGCTGCAAGTTTGTTCTTCATTTGAGCGAGAATGTAGTTTCACACTATGCGGTGATGTTGATGCTGGCCCACGTAGTATCCTACACATGAATGGGGTGGTGTTAGTCAGACTGTTATGGTTTGCCTCCTATCAGCAGTTTGGTTGACCCACAAATTACATTTTTGAAGCTGTTGTGTCCAAACTGATTGTTGCTGCTCGACATCACTCTATCTGTAATCCCTGTCAAGTGCGAATTATGCGTGTTTTTGTAAATGATCTGTATACAGGAATCCTATTGCTGTGAATGAAAGTCAGCCACTAGAATATTAGCCTGACTGGACTCTAATTTCCCCATACATTTAATAGTATTAGATTTAGCTTTTAGTCTTCCCATTTATCAATTTATAAGTAGAAATCATTGGAAACAATGCAAACAGGAATGGATGCTTCATTCTAACTTCAGATTTGGGGCTTTATTTAGAAAATACACAGAGGGATTAATTTTCTAGCCCAGAATTTAAAGATTAAATTTGCTCTGAAAGAAGCAATTAATGAATGCACTACAGTGAAATCTGGAGCATCTCTGATTCGCTGTTAGCTAATTGCTGGGTGTTTTATTCACTCCAGCAGTTTTATTTCTAGTCAAAATGATATTTGGCATCTGTTTTGAATTGTTAATAGAGAAATAATGCATTTTTAATAACTGCAGCAATTGCAGTAATCCCTTGCTTGCTCATTTTACAATGTTCAAAACAGAAATAAAATGAGTTATCTTGCCTTCTCCTATTATAAGAAAAGTCATAGGCAGCCTAAGCTTGATTTACTCTTGCTTGGAAGTTGGAGGAAAAAAAAAAAAAAAAAAAAAAGTGATGTCTGTCTCTCTCTGTAGAGCCTTAAAAATAACATATCCCAGTTCAAAGCTGCAAATTCTATGCGGCGTTCTGTCTGTTAGTGACCGCCTGCATGCGGGTTGTATGCAAGGGCGAAGTAAAGGAGATGATGACTGGAACCAGAGGAGCTTCAAAAAGGTCCTGGATCTGGGCAGTCTGAACTGTACATCAGTCACTGAGCCTCTTGCTTGACATGGCCCCGGTTATCTCAGTGGCCTCGTAGCTGCATGAGCAAAGCAAAGCCCAGAGGCACAGCAGCATTTAGAGAGGGTGAAGCTAATCGTATCTGGTCCTCGTTTGAAGAAGAATCTGTTCCCAGCATTCTCCAAACACATTTTCTGCATCAACAAAGTTTAGTTAGTACTTCAGTCTGTCTGTAAAGGTGCCAGATAGCTTACACTGATAACGTGCACTCCCTTCTGTGCACCTCGTAGCTGTCGCCTTGGAGCCTGTCACTTGAACTTCCAGGTCACTTGCCCATGTACAGCACTCACCAGCCAGCCCTTTTAGAAGGCTTCCTGACCCGCTGAAATTGGAGCGGGTAGGAAGAGGTGGTTTTGTTTGTAGCGCCCTACGGCCCCAGTGTTACTGTAGCTGTCATCTCTGCAGGCTTTTGTGATGAGCGTTGCTGTAGGAATAGCTCCAGACAGGACGTTACGATGAAATGCGCTCATGCTTGGGAATATAGACTTATTTGTGTCTGTATTCTTTGCACTGGTGTGTAACAGGCAGGTGTATGAAACTACAACTGTGGACAGATTTGCTTACCACTAATACCTAAGAATCCTTAGATCTGATGTTTGTTCATAATTGTGTGGCTTCCTTATTTTGCTTTGCATGAGGTTTTGACTGGCACTCATTGCTTTCCCTGTCCACTTTACCTTCCATCCTTCTAGTGTTTAATTAGATGCCCTCATCATGCCCAAAAGCCATTTTCAAAACCTTAAAGCTAGAGTTTTTTCTTTCCTTTTTTTTTTTTTTTTCCACAGTGATACCTGTGAAAGCAAGCAGATAATGCAAAGGATATTATAGTGCCAAAGAAACCCCACCATTTTCTTGCAGTCTCTGCCTGCTAAATGTTTAATCAGCACCTCTGGGTGGTAAAAATATTACTCTGGAAGTACTGTACTTCTGTGAAATTTTAATGTGGAATCTTTGTTTCACCAGGTAATGTTGGCTTACGTGGAACAAACCACTGCATCGAAGACGATAGAAGGATTGATTGTACTATTGCTGTTTTCCTGAGCCAGTGGCAGGCATTGTAGCTGTTGGTCACCCTAACTGGCTAACGCAGAAGCTTAACATACAGTGATGTCTAGCTGGCAGATGCTTCTCTATTAGTCATTTGTGTTTTGTTGTTTTCAAGAGCACCATGGGGGATTTTGCACACTAGGCACAGTCAGGGAAAATTGGGAACCTCTTGCTCAAACTCCTGACATTGGAAAATATCTGTTTTTCAGACAAATTAGTTTTTTTGCAGCTCTCAGTTTACTTTCTACACAGATGCACACTGTACTGTTTGCCAGGCTTAGACAAACAGCAAATATTTCTCATGTCCTTCATGACAGCATCTGTGAAGCCATCCCACACCACACAGCAGATGCCTCAGTCATGTGGTGGTTTCCCAGTTAATGGTTAGTCACAGATCAAACTGGCTGTGGAAGCTCTGCTCCAGAATCCTTTCTGCTCTTGGTGTGACTGCTTATTGAAATCTTATCTCTAACTGCACAGTGATTGCCTGGCTATATAACAGTGTATGTAAGCATTCTCTTCTTTACAATGTGCAGGGTTTTAGAAGATTAGCAATATTTTTTTTTCAAATTAAGCAAAGGAGTGAAAGCAACATAGGTCAGAGCAGCCAGCATCGTGCTTTTAGTTACCCTGGTTTTCAAGATGAGCAAAGCAAAACAGGTCCTAGCGTTGGCCAAGTTGCATTCTCTGTGCGAAGTCAGTGTGAGCTTCAGATGATTACATAAGGCATCTGTGTTCAAACCCTATGGCAAAGGAAAGCTGGAATAATTACAGTAATACTTGTAAATTTCCACTTGATGCCTACGTGCTCTAGTGATGCAGAAAGGAAGAATTGTGTTCACACGCAGCAAGCTATTGGAAAGCAATCAGAAGCTGGCAGAATATCATGAGATTTACTGTTCGGTTTTGGATTTTCTTGTTTTTCCTTCCTTCGTTGTGTTCCTTTCCATCCTCCTCCTTCAGCTTGTCACTTAGTGTAAAGGAAGTGCTCCCTGGTGGTTGCCTTACCGATAAGGAGCAACCTCGTCCGAGCTTCCTGCTGCACCGGCCCCCCTCCTCCACCCGCCATAACGCACGCTGTAGCATTACAGATGTAGGTATTCCAGGCTGCTGCTCTGATGGCCGTGTGCCTTCTGGTTAGTAGCACTATTCATGATGCTGGCAACTCTGCATGGAAGCAGCATTCTTTCAGTTTAAAATAAAGGGGAGTGGGGGTCAAGTGGAGCTCTATCAATCATCTGTACCGCTGTGTGCAAGTCACCAGCAGAAGGGGAATGCATCTGTTCTGCATTTGCAGTGAAAAGCAGGCAGTGAAAATCCCCATGACATGTTTCTCTTCAACATGTTAAAATAAAACCTGCATGGCCGTAGTGGGCTGGGTATGTATATGACCACTTAAGGTCATTTTTTCATATGGGAAAAATAGAAATTGCTCTTTTAAAACAGCTTTTTCCTGAGAGTTTAACTGTAAAGCATTAGCCTACGCTCCTTTTGTTATCACTGCATTGAAAGTCTAGTTTCTGACACGAAATGGGTTACCAGCTTGTACTTACAAGTAAATTGCACTGTTTGTGGATTTAAAAACAAAAAGAACAATTCAAGCTTAATTTTCCTAATGCTGTTGCCTGTGATTCTGTTCCTCTGTCTCTCTTCTTTCTTGCCCTCCTCTTCCTTGGCAGGGAAGATAATGTTCTGCACCAGTTCTGCTGTCCACCTTCGGGGTCTAGTAGTCCATCTTCAAGATAACAGAGAAGCTCGGGGTCGCTAAGTGTGCAGTCAGTGCTACATCTGTATAGTCCATCTCTCCTCTCCTCTCTCTCTGGTGTGTATGGGACTGACACTTGCATGGATGCCATAGGATTCTTGTTCATATCAAGTTTGAGTTATTCAGAATGCCACAGCCATAAATTTTTGCCTTCAGTGCTTGGTAATCTCTTCTCCACGCTTTTCTACAGCTCTCCTCCTGGTGTCCAGTGTTTAAAACACATCCTAACTGTAAACAAGCAGATAAAGTGCACAATTTATTTTGCAGTAAAATAAACAGTATCGTAAGTCTTTAAGTGTGCTGTGCGTTTTGTTGCTGTATGTGGTCATGTGCTGTGAGGGTACAAGCTAACTGATTGCTTCTCCCCCAGGAGGACAGGAGGAGGGGCAAGCTGTTCCTTACAATCTGCATTAGGCTAAGTTTTTTCTGCTAACACTCCTAAAAGTTTGCTTCAAGACTGCGAAAATGCCAGCATGACATCTTACCAATGTCACTGTGCGGAGATTGTATGTAACCACTGTTTCTTTGCTTTCTGTTTGTTCTGAGTAACTACAACATGTATGTTGTTACACAGAGAAAATTGCCTGTGAATTAGGGCTTTTTATAGCTAATTTGAGGTCTGATGTCTAATTTTGTTTGCCTGTGTTTGTCAAAGTCTTGTATTAAGCATTAGCAAAAGTACAAAATCATTTCTTACATACTTCTGATACCTAACTGATGAAAATATTTTTGTCTAAGCTGTCCACAAAATTGTCACCGAAGGAATGAACTCGCGATTGAATGGCCCTCTGACTCCAGGCAGATAGATGTGAACACATCCATGTCTGTCTGAGAGTAGAGTCCAAGCTACCACTACCCTAAAGGCACTCTGTTGATTGCTTACATCTTCCCAGACATAACTCCAGAATAACTGGAGGATCTCCACTGCTTGGATCGTCCAGACTTCAACAGCCCGAGCAGGTATACCGGGAAACGGAGCCATGAAGCTGCGTTTCCTAGCCTGAAGCTAGCAAGGAAGAAAAACTAGGGGGGAGAAAGGCTGTTTAAAATATTACTCCAGACTATTGTGGTTGGGTGCAGAGTGCAAAGCCGTGGGGTTTGTTTGTTTGTTTGTAGTTACATGTAGCTTTGAGGATAGGATAAAAGGAGAATCGAATCAAGAAGGGAAGGAGCTGAAAAGGTAGCACGGTGTTCAGTCTCATCCTGCATAATGTTCTTTTTTTGACTCTGAACAGTTAACTGATCTGCTGTTGCTTAGCACTGTACCAATATTATGCTTCCAGACAATTGTTTTCTTTTGTCTGCCTCAGGTATGACCATGAAGTGTCTGAAGCCCAGGGAAGGGTTTGCTTGCAGAAGGCTAATCTGCCTTCATGATTGCGTGACAGTTTGCCTACGTCACTTACTCTGTGCTGACTAAACAATATATGGCTTTTACTATCATCTGGTGTTGTATGCACCCCCAGTTTCATGTTTCTCTGTCTCTTCGTGTTAGATAAACATGAAGGACTTTCATTCCCACTGTAAATTGTGCAAATTACATATGCGTGTGCAGAAATTATGTAGTAGAGCACTGCTCTTTAATGTGCCATTGGAAGTGTTGGGATGTTTGTTGGGCAGGGTAAAACACACAAATGTCTGAATGTCGCTGACAGTTCTGGCCTGTAACTGCTATGACGAAGAGTTTCTCGGATGTGCTACCCAGAGACAGCAGCAGTAGGAATTCCTGATACTCTGACTTGCTTATCTCCCTCCCAAATGTAATCAGTAATTAACTCTGTCTAGTTGGTGTACTGAACTGAAGCGCTGTAATTATTCTCTCCTATAGGGTAGGATTTGTCCCATCTTTTAATAAGTATCTTCTTTATATTTGTGTAAAGGAAAAGAAAGAAAGAGTGCTGCTTAAATATGAAAATTAAAGCCACTGACTCTTTTGCTGTGAATGTGGTTGTAGTTAATGATGGGTCTCAGGAGAAATGCAGTAGAGGGCTGATCAGTGTTATTAGCTGCAGCAGTATGCTGTCATTGGCTGTTTTCTATCTGGTAGTTTTCCAGTTAGGGAAAGATAGTATCATTGTAAGGAGTTAGCAATTGAATCAATTTCAGTTGGTATTGGTCGTATCATCAGATCCTGGAATTAACTCTGCATGGGGCAAATAGAGGAGCTGACCTCCTCTCGTATGGTGAAAGTCATAAATGCTCCAGTAAATGTTTTCCTATCTAAATAAGTCATGGCTGGCTAAATAAAACATGCTGTGAATTTCAGAATTTAGCACTGGAACCTGGGAGGGCTTCCTTTTTAGTTAGCCCAAGTTTAAAGCAGATGACCTAGATGCTGCACATTGTTACAAAACACAGAAAGGCAGCAGTGGAAAAATGTCTTTTTCTTTCCAATTCCTAGATAATTTTTCATCTGCTTTTCTGAATAGTTAACATGGTCTTATTGTGCATTCCAGTATGGAAGATGGTGGAGAAATCACATTTTTCTTGTCTTTATACACCAAACTTTTCCCGTCATTACCTTGAAGGGCTGAACTAAAGCTGCTGCTTTGTGCAAGTTCAGTTAGAAAATTTCTCCTTTTCACTTTTAGGCACTTGCACTTACTGTTTTTCTTCTGCAATGTGGATTTCTCCTTTGCAAACACACTCCATTCTTACTTTTTTTGGATGGTTTTGCCCAAACTAGGTGGGTAAGACCCGTTATGCAGAGCAGCGACTGACTCGCTGTTGATTCCTGCACATGCAGGCATCCTCTGTGTAGCTCTGGCTGCCAGAAGTGGTTCCAGCAGCTCAGGGCAGTTTCTGCAGGCATTTTGTGCTTGAATGGCATAGATATTTATGCACCGCTAGATGGAGCAGAGAACTGTTCAACTGTGATAAACTCAAGTTCTGTCTCCAAAAGTAGTCTTAAACATAACTGTAAATGGCTGAAGCAAAATATAACACGAGGAGCAGAAATGATCCCCTGAAAAAAAGGTAGGAGGGTGTGGGTCTTCACCACGACTCAAATCAAGCTTTCAAAAATTTCCCTTAGCTATTCCACCAGCTGTGTAACTGATTATGGACTGCCACAATTTCAAGTAACTCAAGATTCACAAAGAACTAGAATTGTGCACAGTCTTTGGCTAAGGAAACTCCTTAGCCATAAACCTCCTTGAGCAGGAGCCCAGGAAAGGAGGAGTTTAATCAGCTGTTCACCATGAAAGCTGCATTAAAATAGCATTTAAGGTGACTCATTGAGGTCTTTGTCAAGGGTCAGGGACTTGGCTTAGCCCCTCTGAAACCGCCTGAGTCATAATTTTGGAAGGATGACATTCGCATTACATAATATCGATTTGCTGAAGTGACCGTCCTGATGTGCAGCACTAAATCCTTTTTCACTTCAAACACAAACCCAGCAGGGAATTCTCTTTAAAAAACAAAACAAACTAACATAAAAAAAAAAAAAGTATCTGTACACACATCTGAAAGTACAGGTTATCGTTTTTTTGGTGGTAGGGCTACAAGTATTACAGGAATTTCCATTTTTTACAATGATTGAATAACTCCTGACATGGTGGCTAGAGGGAGCTCCAATGCAAGCTGTTTGGAAACTGTCTCTGCATGTAAATCATTGTGGACATGGCCTATTTTATTACATGAAGCTGCAGATAAAAAGAAAGGAGGAAGTAAACTGTATTGATTTCTATTTGCTTTTCAGTGCTGTTAGCACTGGAGATGGAGGAGTATTTGATCACGTGGAATTACAGATTAGACATTTATGAAAATGCCCTACAGTCCCTTTTGTTTGTGTATTATCCCATGCACATTGGGTCTGCTTGTATAGCGTGGTCTGCCCTCACCTTCCTCAAGCTGCAATGCAGAACCGGTCCTGGGAGGGTGCCTGTGTGCAGCTGTGTGTGGGGCAGGGTGGGAGATCCGTCTGCCCTGCTGTCAGACAGCCGATGGTTATGTAGAAAGGAGTACAGGAACAGGACACACGAGCAGTGATGCTGGCAGGCTCAGAACATTTGGGTAAGAAACTATCCCAGAGGTGATGCCAAAGAGGTTTTCAAATGGAAAAAAAAAAAAAAAAAACTAAAAAGACAATTACTAAAAAAATGTCATGAAAAACTCAAAACTACTGGAGAGACTTCTATTGTCAAAGCAGTAGAAACTCCAGTCTCACCGTTCTACCTCTACCAAATTAATTCCAGCAATTCAGTGAAAGGTACCACACTCATATTTACAGGGCATTTGGCTTTTTGCCTTTTATGGGCAGATCTGTTTCGCGCTTTCTTTTAGCTTCACAAAATGTGCGCAGCAGTCGCTCAGTACTGGGTGGGGGAGTCTGCGAGGCAGCACAGCTGCACAGAAGGTTTGAGTCATCTGCAACAGTCACGGCTTGATGTGACTCAGCTGAAATGAGTTTGATTTTCTGATCTCTGTCCTCCCCCAGCCTGCTGAAGGGCGCTTGGCTTCCTTTCCCCAGGGAGGCTGTGGTACTGCCCAGGATTGCCTGAATGTGCGAGGCAGGGGGCTCGGTGAGGGGCCGGTTTTCTAGCTGTGCTCAGGGGTTTTCACCTCTTCTGGTGAGCTGACAAAAACAGATTGATAAAGAGGGGACACAACCCGAGTCAAACCACAAGGAGAAACAACATCTGATGAATTCAGTAAGTTTCGCCTGGCTGTGTGGGGAGGAAATTCAGCCTTCTGCTCCCTGCTGCTGGGTGACTCAGTCCTGCTGCCATTCGGTTTCCACCCTGTAATGCAGAGAACTGAGTTCATTTGCTGATTCTTAAAAGAGACTTTGGAGACCTTCTTGGGGTTGTGGGAGAGCCTCCCCCAGGGAGAGGCTTCTGTTGTTTTTCACAACAGAGTTAAGTTATAGGGCCAGAAGGACTGTGCAGCTGATAGTCTTTGGTTCGCATACAAAGCATGTAGCAAAGGTTTGGGTGCTCATTGAACACTGATTCCCTTGCATACAGATGCTTACAAGGGTAGGAGGTATCAAAGATCATGACTAGTATGGCTTTTTGCTCAGCTAACAGCCTGACCTGCAATGAACGTGTTTTGCCTTGGTCATTGCTGTAAAATATGGGTGTTGCTGCTTCCATCTGGAGTTGGGGATGGACTTCAGAGAACTTGGAGGATGGCCTGTGTTTACTAAACAAGCTGGCTTCTTCCCAATACTGAAAGACCGTTTCTTCCTAACATTATTTGTCCATATCCAAGTGAAAAATTGTACACAATATATGGATTTTCATGAAAAAATATGTCCCTTCCTATTTTCAAGAGTCTCAAGTGCTTGTGTTTCCACGTCCATTACAGTTCTTTGTTTTTCCTTTTTGATGTTAGCTGTGTGTTCTTTAGCCTTTGGTGATTTTTGACTTATGCATTCATAGGGCAAATGCATGAAATCAACTCCACTTATGACCCCTTAATGTAAGCATTTTTCCTAAAGAAATCATGTCACACTTCATTAACCTCTGAATTTTTTTCTAGCGTGTCACTGGAGCACGGCACACCTGAAAACTGGGTAGTATTGAAATCTGTCTTGCTCTCTTCCTCAATTAAATTCATCTTTATGGAGAATTCAATTAGTTGTAATTGATATTTTATGACCAGGCTTTGCCAGAGGCTGCTGTGGTACTGATAATTAGTTTCAGTCAGGCGATGTTACTTAAATAATTTTATTTTGTAATCCTACAAGCCGTAGTGTTAATCAGGTGACGACTATTCTGAAAGAACAGGTGACCAGCCCAGTGCTCAGCCTCTTAGATGCAGCAGATGTTTCTGACAAACAAGTTTGTTTGCTCGTTGGCCAAGAGGTGTCTGATTAAAGCCATTTCCCTCAGCTCTGTGCTGTGTCTGCGGGTGAGCTCTCAGCTGTGCCTGCTGCTGTCAGCTGGCCGCGGAAGCTGCACGATTGCACTTGTCTCTAGGATTTGGTATTCAGCTGAGGTGCTCTCCACATGGGTTTAGCTCTTGTGAAGCCAACACAAAGACATGCCTTCTGCTTTATGATCAGGCTTCATTAGTGATGGTTGTTTCTTCCATTTTTTTTTCTTTTTAATTCTGTGCTGTTCAATGAAAATATACTTAATTCTGTGCTGCCAGTGCACACTGGAATCCAGGTAAGATGTGAGCAGTAGTTCTCCCCGTGAACTGCCTGCTTAGATTACTTTGTTCTTCATGGCAAGAAAATAGCCAGTGCTTTTTAAAATAAAACTGAAAATGAGTAGTATACAGTGTCAAGTCATTCCGTGTTTCTTCGTGAAAGACTTGAGGATGATCAAAGCACATCAAAGGAGGCAAAGGTTTAGGTGTGTAAGTAGGGCAGCAGAAAACCTGTCACTGTGCTGCAGTCGAGGCTCAATGAATCCTGAGCTTTGCTTTCGTCTTTCATTAGGCACTTGTCTCACCACAAAGCTCTGTGTTCAGAAAGCCCACAGATAGCTTAGCTGTGAACAGGAGAATCTGGGAGGTGATTTTTATTAGCCCACGTGTAACATGCCTTCTGTCAAACCTTTGAATGATTAAAGGCAGAGCTGGTGCTGAAATGCTGGCCGCTCTATCAGGCGTGCAAGTGTCAATGCCAGATGTGCGTTTCCGCCAGTTGTTTGTTTCATCCAGTTCTCCAGGGCTGGAAAGGTGAATGGTGGTAATCCTTGGGTAAATCACATGAAAATGAACGGGTAAGATTCATTTAACGCTTTCTCTCTTTAGGTGCTTGGACTTTTTTTTCTATGATCTTTGTGTTTTGAGGGCTCCTTTAAAACAATTTCACGATGTTGTGTGTATGCATGTACAGCAGTTATATATAACTGCCTATCTACAGCGGTTTCCCGAGTGTCATCTCCAAACATGCACAGCTGCATCCAGCTGGCAGTCAGAACCTCTGGCCCTCTCAAATGCATCTGGCATCGTGTGGTCTGATTTCTTGGTTTCCATTGAAGCTGTTCTAGTTCCCACGGGTGGTACAAAGGCACACTGAACAGACCTCTGTACTGTTTGGGACATGGGCTGAGAATGGCGATCCCTTCCGAACTCTGAAGCTGTGCAAAGCATGTTGTCGTCTCAGCGTGCTTTCTTCTGGCTCCTCTTCTTATGAAGCTCAGGGCAGTGAAAACTTTACATATCGAAGAGAAGCATTGTAACCTCTGACAAAGTAGTGCACTACAATTTGAATTATTGAGTCTGCCTGTATGGATTTCTGTCAAATTTCTTTTTCAGAAATTATGAAAAGAATGTAATAGATGTGGCTTTGCTGAGTGGTAGGGACACAGCACATTGACTGTAGGTCCTTGCATCCCCTTAACAGCTCGTTCAATTCTGTTACATTTCCTGGGAAACAGGAGTTGTGCACACTGATCCACAGCATCTTATCTGTAATGTGCTGCTGCTTGTCAAGGGCTAGGTAATCAGAGAGAGAAATCACTGACGTGCATAAAAATAATCATCGATTGCAAAGCAAATGCATTGAAGTGGGCTTGAAGTGGTATGAATCCTCAGATTGTAATATTGGTGGTTCGGGACAGCTGCAGGGGCGAACTGCTTTGCCGTGGTCTGTGATGAATCGGCTCTGGGCAGTGCGGAGTGTGGCTCCTGCTGCCTGCAGGTCTGTGCAAGGGAAGAAGGCTCCTCTTGGAGCCTTTTGTGTTTCTGTGTGTGTGTAGGCAGGTGCAGGATGCAAACGCCAGGGAGGTGCCTGCAGCGTATGGCAGTGCACAGGATGCAAGCTTCTCTCAGAGCGCTTGTTCTGAACCGGGCAATTAGCATCTGCTGATGTGAGGTAGCAAAACATAGTCTAGCCAACATGAGGAATGGAGTGACTGCACCACTGCCATGGTGTGGCTGTGTGCTGCTCCGTGCCAACAGATCTCCTACGCCTCAGTCTGCAGTCATAAACGCCCTTAGTACCTGTGGAGATGCACCCAGCAGAATTGGTCTGTGTATTTTAAAGGATCGAGTCTGCAGTCTCTGCTCTCAGCATACAATGTATGGTGCCAATCTGATGTGTCATAGTCAATTTGTATTTTTTTTCTTACTTTGCTGTATCACTTGTGCAGAGCTGTTGCTGTTTTAGAAGGACAGTGGTAACATTACAGCTTGCAAAGGGAAACATCTAATCAGACCCTTGTTTTAAATCACACGGCCAGCTACACAAAGGACAGCAGCAAGCCGAGCCCAGTCACTGTAGGTGCATGTTTCTCAGTAATGAAGAAACCTTACACGTAATATTAAGACATTTTCAGTTTTCTGATACCCAAACATTGCTTTCCTCACAATGATTCACAAACAAAAAGGGGAAGTTTGCTGCTTCTGACCAGAGTAACACGAAGGAGAACTTGTGATGGACAATCAGTTTGTTCCACCCTATTGCTGAACAAGATGCTTTCAAACATTTAATTCTCAGATTACATTAGCATCCTGGACCTCTGCCTCACAGAGGATTAAACACAGATCTCGAAACTTTAATGTCTTCAATCTGAACCACGCACAATTGGCTGCTGCTGTCAGCAATGCACCATCTCTTCCTTCTTTGGAAAGCCTCTATTCCCATGTTGCATGTATCGGTTGGTTTTGTTTTTATGGTTCCAAATTTGAGCTGCAAATGGTAGTGAAGCTTGTTAATAAACATCTGATCCTCATGTAACTCTGGGAATAAGTGTGATTTAAATGATGGAGTTTACTTCTAACAAACCCCAAACCGCATCAGTGCGATAGTGTAGTATGAAAGCAGTTGCTCTGGCAAGATACCAGCTTGACTAGCAATGCTGATTAGATGTCCAATGGATAAGAAGTTCTGAACCACTTGTTGTCAAGAGGGTGGTTATTTCTTTTCAGGATAGAGGGCTAGGGACTTCTGCAGCTCCTTCGGAACTCCTGCTAGAAGTCATCCCAAGAGGGGTGCCTAAATGCAAAGCATTGGTGAACTTGAGCTGTTTTGCAAGACGGGTGAAGAGGCTGAACTTTTAGGTGTTATTGCAGGGGCAAATCTAGCTGATGAGAGTTATTAAAAATCAGATTTTTAAGTAATATCTTAAAATGATAAAAAACGAAGTAAGGCTCCTGTGTATAGCTTGCAGGCAGCCCAAACTAAATAGCCAAAGCTCTGTTACATAAAAAAAGGGTGCTGGGAGTTTTTTTAGAGCTTTTGTTTCTCTGATTTGTTTCTTTCTCTGCAGCCAACCTTTTGGTTGCTTAGCCGTACTGTGTCCAGAGAGATACAAAGAAGCTTTTACCATCCACTTGGTTTTCCTGCCGGTCAGTTCCTGCCCAGCCTGGTAATCCAGCTGTAACTGGCAGACCTGGGACGATGAGCTGCTGTCGGAGGCCAGGAAATGTGAGCTCACCAACTGGGTGCTGCTGAAACCTCTCGAACTCCACTCAGGAATCTGCTAAGCTGTTTGTGCCCTGAGGGAGGAGAGCTTTCTGTTTCTAAGAGCAGCATTAAATGTATTTTGGTACTTTCTTGTCTGAATGGCTCATTAAAATATCTAGAGCTTAATGTATGAGAACAGAATATTAGAAGCAAGAACTTCAGCAGTATACCTCAACATTCCTAGTCCTTCTGAATGCTGCCTTTTTCACGGGTGAATGATACCAGTTATGTCAGTAAAAATACTAAATTGTATTATACAACAGAAAGATTTAATTCATATTAATCCATATTTTCTGCGTGTGTTGGTTTTTGTTCTGATGACTGATGTCAGCGGAGCGGTGGCTAGTTCTGTCCCACTTACCACACGGTTATGCCCAACCCTCTGGAGCTGGGTTGTTCTACTTTTAGATCTGCAGTGTAGACAGGCTGCCATGAGACAGGTTTTGTCAATCCAATCCAAATGCCAGTGTAGCTACCAGAAGCACCGCCGGTGTCCTGGGAGCTTTAGTCAGATGGGAGCAGCCGCACTGCACCTGGGCCCGATGCCTGTGCTCTGGCAGAGCCCCGCAGCAGTGCCGGGGCGGAGGTGTGGGAGTGAGCCAGGCACAGTGCCGGGCTGGTCAGCCTTCAGCTCCCGAGGGGGCTGTGTTCACGTGGATGGTGCTAATCAGTGCAGGACACAGCTGCACAGCTGGTGAACGCTGCTCCATCCGGAGAAGAGCTGCTGGCTGTATTTCCACCAGGTTCCCCCTGATGGCTGGGAGGAAACTGGGATCCTCGTTAGTTTCTGAGCCGTGGTGTTCAAAGCAGAATTTCCCACAGCTTGTTCCTTCAGGGCTGGTGGTTTGGCTGTGTAACAAAGGCGAATGCTGAGCCGCTAGCCTCTGGTCCCTTTAGGTCAGGGCATTGCTGAGGTTTGGGGGAATGTGTTTTCCCTGATGGCTTGGCAGATCCCTGGGCAAAGCCAGGCTCCGCTAATGCGAGGGAAGCTGAGTTGGTATGCTGAGCAGAATTTAAAGGTGGGAAGCTAAAATTATGGCAAATGTTACTTTATGACTTTTGTTAAGCTCAGTGTGAAGTGATTTCTGATACGGCGGTCACTGAGCCCCCGGTTACGGGAGCAGACTGAAGGTGATGCAGCTTGCTGTACGGTGTTGAGCTGCAGCGTCCCAGGGAGGTGCGTGGTGCTGGGCAGTGCCCGTAATGGGGTGACGGTGGTTTCTCTCCCGGCTCAAGCACTCTGGGTGGCATGCTGTGTATCCAGGAGTTCTGTCAGCGCTCAGAGATGTGCCTTACAGCAAGTTTGTGAGATGTCATCAGTGTGGGTGAGGAAAAGTGAGCACAACATGATTCCCTTGAAACTGGCATAGTTATCCAGAGCGGCTGCTGTGTGAGGTGGAGCTTAATTACCTTGCAGAAATGTTCCAAAGTAAAGTATCACACTGTGCATTGCCCCTCCTACTGCATGTGTTTGTACAGACATCAGTGGGGCTAAGGAGAAGAAAAAAAAAAAAACAAAAAAAACCCCACAAATTATTTAGACTGAATTGCTTGAAATATGAAAACCAGAATATGAAGGGATGCTTTTGGCAGTAGAATGCTTGATGGGTAATGTGACGGCTGCAGTGTAGTTCCCAGTTCTCTTTCTGTAGGAGGGCTGAGTGTGATCCTTTTATTGCCTTCTTTCGACCTGTTGTGGTTGGATGCTTTGGCCCTACCTACTAAAGGGAGCACTGAGACTGGGATGCAAAGTGTTCTTTGGACTGTCCTCAGGAAGGGGTAAGCTCTTCTATGTAGCGAAGCTGCGGTTAGGAATACAAACAATTTGGTCCTCCTCTGTAACAATGTGTGGAACGTCACATCATCAGGCTGCAATGAAAAGGTTTCCCTTCTGTGTGCCGCTAGTTTGTACTGAGAAACTGTGACAAGCAACAGTTGTTCTCTGAGCAATGTATAGCAGTGTCTTTAATATATTGTTCTGCATTCCTTTCCTCGGCATTGGGAAGACACGATACCATGCTGCTTCTAGCACCAGAGGTTTGATAGAGCTCAGAACTCTTTCCACCCCCTACACGCACCATCCAAGTTGTTGTTTGCTGACAGCATATCTTTGTACTGTGATGCTCTAAATGAGTTTCACTTCTTAGCCAAAGGATGATGTATTTAAGGAGTCTTTATTTGGGATCCAGCTGTGGGTTTTTCAACTACAACTATGTAATCTGCCACTATTGTGTATTTTCGTGCCAGAACATCTTGGTTTTTCTCAAACTGGGAATTTTTCTGGCTGCTTGCACCATGCCTAATCACGATATATCGTGATTTGTGGTCTCTGACACCATTAAGATAGGCAGTAGAACGGTCTCGTTTATCCTTTGGTTAGCTGACCTGAAGCATTTGCTGCCGTCTGCACTGAGGGAAATGGACTGCTCCTGCCTGCGCCCAGCTTTACTCACCAGAATTGAGCCCGCAGGGCTGGAGACTGCCTATGGGGCGCCAGGAAGGGAGGCAGCCACACTGAGCTGTCACAGTGTGGGGATTGGCACAAGATGGTCCACTCAGCATGGTAAGGACGTCCATATAACTGTGCTCAGTCAAGATCATTTACCAAATACTCTGCAGAAGGCTTATAGCACAGACACGGTGCTGGACTGCTGCACCTTCTGTGTTCTGCTTATCCAGTCTCAGCAAGAGCGCAGTTGCTGTGTGCTTCTGTTACATTGGTGCTTACTGCGTTCACATTGACATCTTTCTCAGAAATATCGCAGTGATTTGCATTGTTGCTGTTCCACACCGAGACAGAGAAGAGTTTAAATTAAAGTCTTTCTTTCTAATGCTGTCTCTCGGATCAATAACACTTCTTGTTTATTATCAGAGCTGAAGAAAGCAGGACTTCAGATTATTGATCCTTCAGGGTATTCATGTTCTACCTCCTCCATGTCTATGTGGCATCAGGAAATCCATGCTAGGCAGTTTCAGGGGTAAAAAAATCAACAGTGTCTTTCATCACAAAAGCAAAGAAAATAAGGAGTTAAAAAAACACACACCAAAGTACACCCAGTACACAGAACCTGTCATGGCTCAAGATGCCAAGGAACTGATTTTGTGCCTTAGTTAAACCCAGGAGAGCATTTTAGAATATGATCTTCTGAACAGATGCTGGGCATCTTGCATGCTCAGCTTTGCTTGCTGCCTAACATTCATGAGCAGCACATCTATACAGTGCTAATAGCAGGTGCGATAGCCTGTGGCCTTGTTTTTTGCTTCAGGGCAGAATTCTCAGATAGAATTGTACTTAATCTTCTTGTCTTTGGAAATCTAACATCTACTGGGTAAGACAGCGATTGTCTGAGTTCTAGACCAATAGTTTCTTGGGAATAGTTGTATTTTCTCCTGCACAATACTCTGCAGATGTGGTTATGACTGATGTGCTAGCTGATAGAAATAAACTTGCTCAGAGCTTGCAGCTATAGTTCAGGAGCTGTACATATCCATATTTCATATAACTCTTGGCCTTGAATGAGATGGTTACTACCAACAATTGCAGTCGTTCTTCACGTTCCATCTTGACTGTGGTGCCTTCAAATAATCCAGCGGAATTACAGCCCTCTGTGCTGGCTTCAGTTCCAGTTCACGCGATGATTCCTCCGCCTTTTCTCTAAAATGTCAGGAACTCGCTTGAAGAAGAGATGTCGTTCAGATGACTCACCAGTGCCATTGGTGCAGCTTTCCTCAGCTCCCTACCTAGAAGACCCTTGCAAGCTCCATGGAAACAAACTCAAATGCAAAACAGCCTACAGGGTTGCTTAGAGCAGTCCCTGGTAGTAGGATTGCTCTGCAGTAGGTTTTTGGCTTGGTGGTGGTCTACGTCTCTTAGCTCAATGTTCAGCCGCTTCCTTGGGCGTGTATAAACACGTCCAGTATGTTTTAATCGTGTGTTTAATGGCTTGATCTTTAGATGCAGTGTGGATTTCTTTCTTGAAATACAAATGTACTGAATTTTGGAATTCGTCTCATTATAGATGTACAAATAGGATTGTTAGGCCTTCCTGGTTTTTTTTTTTCTTTATATCTCTGCAATGTCTTGTTCATATTCAGCTAGTTTGAAAAAAAGACTGAAACAAAATAAAAAAAAAAATCCACTTTGTTTTAAAGTAACATAAAACAGGAATTCTTCTTGAGCTTTTTCCTGAAGCAGGCAATCCTGAAATTGCTTTGTGCAGAATGAGCTGTTTTGTTTGCTGTAGCATACTGGTACTGTGTTCAGGTTTCAGGTTATTTTTATCATTTAAGTTTCCATCTTTGTGCAGTGTTCAGAAAGAAACCAGAAGGCTTAAATGCAGTTTTAGATGTAAAGAAAGGAGCGGTTATGTGATTACACTAAAGTTATTCTGTGAATTTGATGAGAATTAACTGATTGTATGTACCCCAAAACCCAGATGCCTCAGCAGATAGTACACCTCATTTCTCCCGTCTCCACTGGCATTTTTGCCATTAAACTTAGTTTCATGTGTTGACAGCCTGATCCCGAGACGTCCCCTAGCAGTGAGTAGGACCTGTTGGCGTGGGGACTGGGGTACGGGTTTGTCTACAGCTTTCCCTGGGTGTGCAGCCCACCTCAGTGTAGTTCTTCGTTTCCTTCTTGCTCTGCAGTAGTGATTTATTTGGTCGTTCTCATCCAGTGGCTCAGTTTAAGTTTTAGGTAGCATTTGCTGTGTTTCATGCTATTTTCATATCTGATCTTCACAAAAGAAAGCCAGACATAAGCCTTCCTCCATAGGGCTGCTTAAAGTCTGTATTGACTGAGGAAACAAATTGTACAGGAAGGGAATTCCCTAACCTTACCCAGGGCAGGCCACTCTCTGCCTGCGTGCCCCCCGCAGGAGCCCGCCCCGCTTCCTGGGGCTGCAGCGGGCGGCTTGGTGCGTCCGCAGGCTGCCCTCCGCAGCCTCTAACCCGGAGAAACCCGCTGAGCCCCAGCCCCGTGCAGCACCTGTAGGATTCACGGGGCACCGAGCAGCCACTGCAGTTCTGTTGCCGGCTACCAAACTGATCAGACCCGTGGCTTCTCGTGTTTTGGGCTTCCTAACTGCAGTGACCAAGTGCGTAAGCACGGTTACTAACAGCACAGTGAACCGCTGTTAGCAGCAGCAGGGAACTTTCTGGAAAATTATCTCAGTGAACACAGGACCTTTAGCCATGTTTCAGGACAGCCCCAAGATGGATGTTTTGGCCTTAGAAGCTGTGCCTTCTTCCTGCGTGTTTAAAAATATCTGATGTCTGTATCAGCACCTTACTCGCTGGGGAGCCTTGCCTTGGGGGCCTGCCTTCGGAAGGAAGGCAAGCTGTTCTGATGAAGCTGTAATCCTGCTGCTCGAGGTTGGGTGAGGAGTCCCCGAGGTCGCGACGCCCTCAGTGTCACTTGGCACAGCCAAGGTTGCGCCGGGTGGGGGCTGATCAGCGGGGCCTCGCGGCGTTACCGCCGCCTCGTTCTGCGCAGCGTACCGTCACCGCGCAGCCGGAGTCGCTCCAGCGTTTATGTACAGTAACGAGGCTGCGGCTGCTAGAGGATTTTTGAATCTCTGCTAAAAGCAAGGCCAGCAGTCATGTTCAGGGGGCAGGCTGGCACTTGCACAGCAGAATGTTAAGCGGTAAACTTAATTATAAGGAAATTAGGTTCACCCTTTTGAATTGTTAAACTAACAAAGAGCCACAAAGCCAGCACGTGTAAACCACCCCCTCGAAATGCATCACTATTCACAGATCTTGAACTCTGAGAGCAAACAAATTACAGGGTGGGAAGAGCTGCTCAAATCTATTTTAAAGCCGGGCATGTGCTTTAGTTAGGGGTTATTTGGACAATATGGTTTGTTTCCGTTCCTGTGCTGCTGATTCTCACGTATGCTGTGCCCGTGGCCTCCTCGCCTCACACAGCCCTTGTTGTGTAACCGTACCACTAATCTTGGCAAATCTTGGCTTCTAGTGCCGTTGATTTACAAATCCCCACTGTAAATGTAATGCATGCAGTTCTAATGCTAATTTTATGGACGTCCATAACCATACGAGTTCACAACCGTAAGGGCAGAAATTGATCTGCGGCAGTTTGGGGAGGGGATGTAAGCGGATAGGTGCAAACAGCCATTAAAATGGTATCTGACGGGAGGATGGAGAGTTCATTGAGGCTTGGGCTAATATTTTATTGCAGCCTGTGGAAGTACTGTTTTCTTCTCACCCTAAAAATGTAACTCTGTATCATACAGATGTTTGTGTACTGAGGACAGAATCAATGGGGCCGTGAGCACGGGCTTGTGAGCGGCACAGTGCTGTTGTTCCGTGGCCGTGCTTTGGTTACGCGCTGTCCTGTTCTGTGGCTGCTCTGCCAGCAGGCCTTGTGCTGGGGACACATCTTGGGTCTTGAAATTACATACACGCCTAAATCAAGGGTCACCTTCGCAACTGGCTGAAGGGAGACGTGTGCTCGGGGACGCTGGTTCCCTGGCTGGTTCCAGCCAGCGTAATGCAGGTGTGCGCTGTGGAACAAGCTTGCAGCTCCAAGCACGTTTGCGTGGCCTGAGGGTTTCAACAGCATAGAGGTTTTCAGTGCTTCCTAAGGAAGGCTGTAATACTTGCACGTGTTGGTACACTGCGAGGTGCTGCGCTGAGATTTGATTGCTAGTGCACGCAGTGCAAGGCTGAAAATACACAGGTTCTGGAAATGCTTAATAGAACGATGCATCCAGTACAACTGGGTCAGGTACTCGTATAGCAAAGGTTTGTCACTCACAGTTGGTCACGTTTTGCCTAGCTGAGCAAAGATGTTTCTCTAATTCCCTGTTCTCTAGTGTGCAGGAAATAGCTGCTGGGTTTTCTGTGTGGTTGGGTCTTTTTGCACTCGTATTTAATGTCATGCTACATACTATAAAATGCCTATAAAAGGGAGGATAAGGTTATTAAGTATTTGACATTTATGGACATTATTTCTTTCTTAATAGCTTATAATTTTATTCTTTTGCTGTCATCTCAGGACCTCACTGGAAACAGGAAGCAGCATCTCAACTGATCCGCTCAGGTACTGTGGCAATACAGATGTTAATGTTAGGTTTGAAATAGTAGCGATGACCTCCAGTCTGCTTCAGCTGTACATCGCAGAGCTTTATCTTACAATGCATAAACCATAAAGGGTTATGAATATAAATTCAGGCTTTCCTGTTTGTAAGAGGCGATAACTCTTTCTTCCAGGATTTCCATCTTGAAATTCAGTTCTAACTTTAAACGCTGTGGTGTGCTTTCAGAGGAGCATGAAGGAAAGCGAGGGTGTGCCCGTGTGTGTGCACACATGGGCAAACCATCTCTCTCGGGTTTTTGTAAACGCAGGTTGTGCTGGAAAGGTTTGGCCGTCCCCGGTAGTTCTTTACTGCTTTGGGTGAACAATACTGATCGTGTCTAAACGTTGCTCATTTCTTTCCACTGCTCAGCATTTTCATAAAACCACGTGTAGAGACTACTGCCCTATGAGTCATCACAGAGACTGAAATTTTACTTTGATCACTCAGTTCAGGGGAAAAAAAAAAACGCTTAGCACTGTTAACACTGCATATCAAATGGGCACCTTGCATGTTTTCTTGTAGTTGCACGTTAAAGAGCACCTCAGTCCCATGCTTCCTTGCAATGAAGTTGAGGCAGAACCCTTTTCTCTCCAGCTGACAGCCGTTTGGTAAAAGTCTTCCTTTCTGAGGTGTTTGCTTTTGGGGATGTGAATTTTTCCACATTGTGTGTTTTTAACTCTGCTTGGACAAAACATCAGTGGGAACTGCTTTGCTCACCCTTACGCAAATTGTGGGCCTTCTCTCTACTATTCGTCTTCCGTTACTTTCCAGTGCATGATCTGGAAGTGAAGTGCATGCCTTACTATCGTTTCCTAAAAAACCGCACACAGTCCCCGGTGGCATTCTAATATTATCTTTGCCTTCAGCTCCGTGTAGTCACACTGGGCAGCATTCAGTCACGACTGTGGTCGTGTTCCCCGCACCCGGCTGGACTGGCACACTGTTCCTTTGTGTGGAGACAATGTGGGAAACAGTCAGCTTCCCCCCTCCCCTCTGCTTTTCTAAAACCTTACTTTAGCAAGAACATCATGTAGTGGCTTTGTGACTTACCGTTCACTGGGGCAAGGTTCCCAGAACCAGGTATTGATGCCATCTTTACTCCAGCCTAGACAAACCTTCGTGAAAATGGCAGATTTTATTACAATGTTTTTCTGTGTAATGATTTTTTTTTTCCCATGGGAGGATGTCAATGAGGAAGATGACAAAGAATTACATAGATGTAAGAAGTGGCTGAATTTAGTGGGGGAAAAAAAAAATAGCTTTATTTTGACTGAGTGTACATATTTGCTAGAAAATGAAACTATGATATTTAGTATCCAACAATAAGGCCGCTGCTGTTGCCGCATGGCCCCATACACTGTGAAGTTCCATACACACTTGATTTCTATGGCGTTGGTCTCATTGGTATGCATCCAGTGGGTTATGCTCCTTTCTTCAGCCTGCAACAGAGAGATGCAGGCTGGTAGGGAATCCTTGATTGCGCTGCTTTGTTTCAAACAATACTTTTATTCTAGATTATATTCTACCTTCTTTTACAAAACAAAAGTTGTAAGTTAGTAGAGACTTTGAGACTTTCTTCTTTATCCCATGCACTTTTATAAAACCTCTGTGTTCGGACATTTTTTATACTAATGTAAAGAGATAATGTTGAGAATACTTGTGTTGTTTTACAGGGCTGTCTTGATAAAAAATTACTTGGCAGTAAATACATTTGCATGCAAAAATTCCTTTTTAATTTTGAGAACTGGGAACAAATAATATCTTGTATTACCAAATATGAGTTACATAATGGGGGTGTAAAAATGCTGCTCTTCAGCTTTGAAAGAAACAACGTTATGGTGTTTAAGAACTCTCAAATAAAACAGTCCTGGAGAAGACTTCCTGATGATATCAACTGAAATAGTGGTTTTTCCTAGGGTTAAATAATTGAGGAAACAGCACGTGAAATCTAGTTGACCACACTAGGTCAAACAAGCCTGTTTTAGAGCTGTGACTAGACAATCTTCAAGGACATTATTTTTAATCAAAATGAAAGATAATAAAGGTATGAATCCATCTAAATCCATCCTGTCCAGCAACTGGTATTGTCTAAGCTACTCTTCCTGCATCATGCTCACCAAGCTCCAGTCTCCACCAACAAGGTAAGTTCTGCCCTATAAAAACACTCTTCCCGTTCTCTCCTTCTCTGAACGTTGTAGTCGAGATCTCTTATTTTGTTAAGTTTCAGTTGTGCCTATGTTCACAGACTCTCCACCAAAAGATCATTCATGTCCCCTGGATTTGTTCAGACTGCACGTGCATTCTGCCCGGCAGTCTGGAAGTTACGCAGCTGTGAGATGAGAAAGGCGTCCAGTACTGTAAGGAATAAAGGCTAATGAGGGAAATTTGCTTATCTCCATTATGCAGAGAAAAATCTGTACCAACTGGCGTGCTGTGTATGTACATTGTGTGTTGCACTGTTGTTGTTGGTTTTTTTTCCATACCATGCACAGTATTTTTTCCACAATATTTTGAGTTGTCCTCTTGTCAGCTTCCAGCTGGTATCTGAAAATATATTGATTCCTGAATCAATAAGTCTTCTGGGATGTTGTATTGCCACACCTACTTCAAATGTTCCAGAAATTTCAATATTTAAGCTTTTCAGATCTTCATGGCTTACTTGTCATCTTCTGTAACAAGCTCATCAACTAGTGTTGATCTTTTTAGAGAACAGACATTCAGAAAACAGAAATTCAGCATTGAGAACAGCAATTTTTTTTTTTTTTTTTTACCACTCATGAAAGTTTGGCAATTTCATAAGGTTCAATAACCAAGAGCTTAGAATAATGTCAAGCGGCAATTAATATTAATCTGCGGGGGAGCATAATAAATCTGAGATCTCTTTGAAGCAAAATAACTTTCAGTTCTCAGAGCACGTCTAGGCAGCAGAGCTTCACTTTGAGTAAAGAGAAAGGGGGGCAATAAAAATAGATGTACTTCCCTGATTCCCTGCGCATCTCCATAAAGCACATCCCCATCGTGTCGGGGAGTCGCGATGGTGCAGCAGGACCCAAGAGCTCTGCTCATGCTCCATTTCCTGTTCTCCCGAGATTTGCAATCAGTATGTGAGTAACTACTGACTGTGTGCTGGGTTTATTTCATACAGCACACTTCCTCACCAGTGGACAGTTTCACTTCGGCCTCGTGGCTTGTCAAGGCAGCCGTCCCTAAAAGCGGGAGTTGTGCTGTATGTTTTCTTCTTGTCTTTGTTATTTTAAGGGCTGATGTTGAAAGAGTTGTCAGAGCCTTCAGTACATTGCGGCCTCTCCTTAGCAGAACTCTAAATGACTGCAGACACTGTCAGCGTGCTGCTCGCTTACGGCACAGTGCTGAAGATGCACATCTGGAAATTACTGCCCTATTAGGCCTGGGAATTCTAAGTCGAGGGCAGCAGTACATGCCTTTCTGAAAGAACTGGTTTTATTGTAGTGTGAGCTTGAGAGGGAGCTTAATTTTCTTTGTTGTTTTCCTGTGGAGGACGAGGAAGAATGGAGAACATGGTGCTTTCCATTTGCTGAAGCCCTAATCAGCATGTAGTCCGCATGTGGTCCAGCACAGTCAGCGCTGGCTGCTGTCAGAAGATCCATGGGTACATAGCATCAGCTCACTGAAAGTGCAGTATTTAGAAGTAAGCAGTTAGGGTAAAAAAATAGCCTTTGGGAAGAGTGTGATAGAGAGAAAGCAATTGCCGTGCAATAGGAATAGTCAAAGGATAAGCTTTCAGAGAGGTCTCATTTGGGGTCAAATCTTTGGGTGATGTCTCCTGAGTTCGGTTGTCTCTGTGTGGTTTTTCCCCCTTCTCCCTCCTTGATCCTGAGAACAGCTGTTCTTGTTTGTGGAGCAAATCCTTCTGTGCTACTTTCTGGGTGTTTTTTTTGTCTATGAAATCTCAAGAAATCCAGGCAGAAGAGTGTTCAGCTGGGGGGAACTCGAAGATAAACAATTTTGGCCATCCATTTGTTCTCAGAAATAAAGGGGAAGAGGTTTCCCTGTTATCCTCTTGGCCCATGATGAGGGGTAATTGCCATCCAACACCACCAAAGATGGTGAGTTGCCATCTCAGCCACAGTGAGGAGACGGCACCAGGGAGACTGGGGAGGTCTGGGACTCACCGGCAGGGGCTGAATCCCAGAGGGATGGAGCTCCTCTTCAGATGAAATCATCCCCTGCTTTAGAGGGATACTATTAGGGATGGAAAGCTGGGATGGAAGATTTTGATATGAAAATGTAACATTTAGCTTGGTGGTATCACTGTCTGGAAAACTGCCAAGCTAATGAAGCCCCAGAGAATACGAGATCAGGAAGAAAAATGGCCTTGGAATTTCGTAGTGTGTCATGGTGCTGGGGGACTCTAAAAGCGATCTATTGTTTTCTTGGGACCCACTGCAACAGTGCCAGCGCTGTTCAGAGAAGTCACAGGGAGTAACTGCAGGGGGCATTGGTTTTTAAAGAGAACCTTTTAAAATAAATTACTTTTCTTAAAAGGCCCAAATCAAATGGGTGTCGCTCTTTCTTTTTTTCACAAGCTTTTATTTTCACGATCTGTTCATTTCCACCACTCATTCCGTACCGTGCGGTGTGTTTCTAGGCAGATACAAGGCAAAGTGTGACATGAACATCTCTGAGTGTTGCTGTCTGGCCATGGTTTACCTAGTTCTTTACTTCACTAAAGGAACTGTCAATTCTTACTCAAATGTGTTTATAACTTAAGTACAAGTAAACTTCCACAAAGGCATTTGCTAAGGTGTTGCAAGGTGCTGACGTAAGTGAACAGTGACAATGAGTAAAACCAGATCCACGGGGATCCCTAAATATAGCTCCCTGTCCAGGCGCGTGGGGGTTAGATATGTCTGCGCTGACAAGAGGCTAGGTGTTAGGGGGGTTGGGTTTCTTGATTTATTTATTTTTTTTTAAAGCAGTGTTAATTTAAAAATAAAAATAAAAACAGTTCAGGTGCTAGAGTCTTTGCTGGTAGATGTTTCTTTGGGTTCTGATCTTGGCTTTGTTATTTACATTGAGTTCTTAACCTCCTGCGTTCTTTTGATCCTTTTGCAAACTCTGTCCTGAATGTTTCCTGTTGGTCATTTTTGAAAACTCATCGGGATGAGATCTGCCCAGACTGGATTTCTGGAGGAGTGCATCTGGCAGCGAAGTGGGCGTAGGGATGGTTCAGTCTCCAGCAGGACGCTTGCGGTGTGGTTTGTTTCAAGACCTGCAGGATGTTTTCCGTGGGGCCGGTACCTTCTGCTCAGAAGTAAACCTGCACTTCGGGAGAGAGGGGCAAGGAACAAGTGGGAGAACCGGGGCAGTGTCCTCCATACACGGGAGAAGGTGGGCTCCCGTCCTTCCGGAACCCGGCAGCCCGCCCGCGGCGATGCGGAGCGGGGGCCGCTGCCCGCTCCGAGCCCTGCCCGCTCCGAGCCCTG
>VXAV01006654.1:111408-182902 GCA_013399715.1 Alectura lathami
TTCTCCCCCTTGTCATAAGGAGCCCACAGTTTGCATAGGTGCTGGCAGACAATGGGGCTGGTGTGATTTACGGGGGCGGAGCTGATGGACGGAGTTGGGTGCTGCTTTATTTAACAACAACAACAGAAAAGGGGCGGGGGGTTGCCGTTCCCGAGTGATGGGATCGTGGCAGTGCCGTGGTTATAGGCAGTCGTTAGATCCGATTGGGATAATTGCTGGTGTTTTCCAAAGTTCTGCGAGCTTGAAGGATGCTCTCCAAAGGTCCTTCTGAAACCTTAGCTGGAATAGATACACGTAATTTGTCCAGGGGGCTGTCGGATTGGCCTGAAATAGCCAAAAGGAGAAGCGGGGTTTCTGTGTGATAACGGTTACCCCAGCAGCTTTGGAGACTTTGGGGAAGATAAACTGCAGCCAGGATCAAAGAGCCTCTGTGAACGCGTAGCCTTTGTGCGGCTGGCTGCCTCTTTGTATCGAAGTAGGGTGCTGTGCAGGTGCTGCGCCATGTGCGCGGCGAGCTGCCTGCATCGCTAGCGGTTGGAACCGCTTAGCTGCAGCGGTAAGGAGAGGAGTGTGTTGGATTGGGTTCGAGTCATTCAAATCATAACAAAAAGAAGTGTTGTGTTGTTAAAATCTAGCTGCAGACTACGCTTGCTGCAGTGCAAGTGTTAGAAAATGCTGAAGTTAAAGGCCTTCTGCTTGGATTACTGGCAGTTCCTGTGTCTCCAGCCCCTTCACGGTTTCTATAAAAGGTAAGAAAACATTAACTCTGCAATTCTTTTCGGGACTGAGTGGCTGCACATGATGCCACCAGTGCTTTTACTCACTCTGCTACTCTACTGCTAAAGGCAAATATGCACAGGGAAAGGGAGTGGTAGGGAATTAATGAGAACTTGTGACAAAGGTTGTAAAGCAGCTTCTTACTGTGTTAATTATCAGCCGCTTTTGTCTCCATGCATGCAGATGTGAAAGGTGAGGATGCTGTTTGGTTTAAATAATTGCTTTACATCAAGTCATCTCAGCTAAGACTCAGTACTTTATTCTCTGGTATTTTATCCTTAGGTGCAGTAGCTCGTGCTGTGTAGTTTGCAGACTGTAAATAGCAATAAGAGGTGAACTGAAATGTCAGGGAAATCTACGTAATGCAAAGATCCTTCTTTTCTTCAGAGATCTTTAGTAATATAATAGTTCATCTTTCAGTTCCCTCCCAGTGTAAAGTGCACATCACAGTCATTCAGAGCGATGGGCACTTCACTGAGGCAGGTCTGACACACAGCTTAAATGATGGATGGTGAATGGTGATCCTAAAGAATAGGAGCGAGTGTCAGATGCATTGAGCTCGCCTATTTAATGGAACAGCAAAATAAGCAATTCCATTTAACGTGTCCCTGAACTTATCCTGATGCTTTTTAATCTAAACTTCTATTTTCTTGCTCTTAATTTACGCTACCAAGTAATGGGAGTTGTATGCATCTGAATTTTCTGAGGAAAAAGTGGAGATCGTTTCATTGTTAACAAAAACCATGCAATTTAAATAGGATTCTGTTCTTGTTATGTGCACTTTCTGGTCTAACTATCTATTGTCAGCCTACAGAAAGTGCTTTGTACTAAATGCTAATTGCAGTTGAATTTTTCATGCGGTGACTGAAGGCTGGAAAAGGGAATGGTTCCAATCTTTTTCAAGGTTTAAGGGGTGCCCCCCACTTTCTGGCATTGAGTAATATAGGACCCTCTTCGGCGACCATTGGCTGGTGAAGTTTCAAAAGATAGCTTTATTCTCTTCTTGCAGCTTTTCACAGGTTTCGGTCTTAGGCCAAAGAAGTTCCAACCTATTCTCAGCCCCTTGTACTATCTTCCTTGCTGAGAATCCGTGTAAAGTAAGAAATGTAGCCAGACTGTTTGGATGTGAGCAAATACAACTAAACTTAAGCTTTATGTCTTGGATTCCTGGCGAGCTCCCAGCTTTGCTGAAAATGAATTACCCTAGAGTTATTCTGAATCTCCCAATGGAAAGCTCTGCAATACCTAAGGACTTTCCACTTACGTCTTTCCAGACAGTTAATTTGTTTATCATCAAAACCTTGCATGTATTTGAGCCTTCCTCCTGGAGAGTGAATAGGAGTAAAAAGAGTCTAAGTGCTTAAATAGCTGGTAGAAGTACTTTGGTCATCCTGAGGAAAGGGGAATTGAAGGGAAGTTTCAGCTTTCTCAGGTTTTAAACAAAATGACAAGTGAGTGTGAAAAGTGTATGGTCCAGAGTGAATAATAATAACAATAAAGATTAAAAAAAAAGAAAGAAAGAAAAAAAAACCTTTATTGATACTTACTTTCAATTACTTTCTGTTAGTAGCTGTAGTTTGTCTAAAATACTCCTGGAAAGGAGCCGAGGGGCTGTGGGGATAATTTTTGTGCGTGCATGTGTATGTACATCTTCATTTTCATGTATGAAATAACCAAAATAGGGCTTGAGTAATGCTTCCATCATGTGGGTCTTGAATTCTTTGTTTTTACATTAGGGTTCTTGCCTGGTGTCTGTTATGCCCTGAGGAGGTGGGGGAAGAAGTGGCAGAGAGTGGAGGCAGGGGCAGAGTGCAGACATCCCTGGATGACACTCCCACTGCCGTCACAGTCACCCGGTGACCAGACAAGGCTCTGGGTGCAGAGGTGCAGTGACACGACTTGGGGAAGCACTGCCGTGCCTGTGTGCGTGTGGTGCTGTGACAGCGGGTGACTTCAGGGCAGGCACGGGGAGGCTGTGGAAGAGCCCGTTCCGGCCGTGCCCCTGGTGCTGTGGGGTCACTCAGACGTGAGCTCTGCCCACCGCTCCTCGCGCAGCCACCCGGCCCAGCAGGGCCCAGCCAGCTGGCGTGACTAGCAGCGGGACTGCTCTGTTCCCGTTTGTGGGCTGTCTGAGCAGAGCGTGACTGTTATCTTCAGCTCTGCTCGATGCTGAGAGCTATGGTAAATGTTTCTCACCGGTTCGGAAGCTCCGCGGTTTGCTGCTGTGCTTCAGGAGCCGAGCTGTGGTTTTGGATTTTGTTGCTCAGGGATGTCTCGTGGGATCGTGTCTGCTGCCTGACCTGGACAAGTGAGCGGGTGCCAGCGCAGGGTTGGCTCCCTGCACTGCTGGCTGGGAAGGGTTTCTTCCTTCAGACCACGAGAACAAGGCCGTGGGTGGGGGCTGAGGCCGTGGGGGAGGCCTCTCCCTGCTGGGGGCTGGGAGCAGGAGAGGGGACAGGGCAAGGGTGCCTCTGCCTGTGCTTGCGGTGCCCATCGCAGGAGAACAGCGCTTCTGGATGGTGAGACGGCGTAAAAACAGCACAGTTTTTCCCTTCTGAGCTAGAAGTTTTTAAACGTAGTCAGGTATTCAAAGCAGAAATCCCATTCCAAAATCCTGTGCCAAGCTGTGCACGTGACGTTCCTGAAGAGAAACCCGGACACCCAACTGAGGGCTTCCATGCGGTGTTCAGTCCTTTTGAGAACTGATTCAGGCAGGTCTGTTTTCTCAAAACAGCAAAGGAGAGGGAGAAATAGGACAAAATAAGCCAACTGTGTGTGCTTTTAGTCTGTTTCTTAAATTTGGCTGCGGCTTCAGCAGCCAGAACTTTGTGTGTGTTCACAAAACAAAGTTCCTGCAGGTGATGGTGCTGATACCTCCGACTGCACGGACGTGAACCAACAGCCTGCTTTTACCCAGGGCACAGCAGATTGTACAGAGCGAGCTGGGGGCACTGAGGTGGAAGCCTGGTACAAAACTGTTTGATAATCCATTAATTTATGGAAATCAAATCTCAGCTCTTTGTTGCCTTCAGCACTGGCTGTGCTCTGGTCAGTGCTATAACCCCGCACTGAGGTGCTCGTTTTGGTGTCCTCTGAGCACAAATACTGGAAGTGTGGAGATGAATTTCTACAACAGATTAAAGTGTAAGATGAGCAAATCACTGTAGGGTTTCTGTGTGATTTTGAGGATGAATGTCTCATGCGTACTCAATGGATTATTATAAAGTCATGTGACTTCAGATTTAACATGTGAAAGTGAAGATTTTCTTTAGCCAGTGGGTGCATCGTGCTGTGCTTCTGCCAGCTGGTGGGTAATAGCCCGTGCCAGAAATTGTTACCATTAGCATTGCATTAAAGATAAAGCATAAGGTGAGAAAAATTGTTACTGGCAGTGAAGAAGACCGTAATCCGTGCTTTGGGAGGGGGATTTTTCCTCCCAGGATTTCCTCTCACTTCTTGCTAAGACAAAAAAGGGACAGATCTGTAGAAGTACTTTACTGGAGACTGGTTGCTTGCCCTAAAAGAAAAACAGTTTTCAAACGACTTCTCACTTTTACATTTTTCTTCTTTCAACTTGGTGCCTACAAAGGAGGCATGAGTCCCTTACAGAACAGTCAAGCATTTCCCACAAGGTTCTGATTCCAGACACCCCAGTGGAACAGGACAAGGAAGTGACGATAGGTGTTTGAAGCGGGGATTAGCTGAAATTGTTTCTGCTGGTCTCCCGTTGGGACTGGCAGTGCCAGCGATGTGATTCAGGATGGACTGAATCATGTGCTTCAGCCTGCCTCCGTGGAAGAACAGGTCTTGTGTGTTGGTATATGATTCAGTCCCACTAGGATGTTTCAATGGTGATTGTAAGGGAAAACTCTTCCATAAATTTTTGCGGCAGAGGCATCTTATTGCTGCTGTACTCGAATGTCACAAAGGAGCTGCTTCACAGAAGCTGCTTAAAGCCCCTCTGATGTCATGCTCTGTGGGGCACCTGCTCATCCGCTTTCCCACTCTGCTATCCAAGACAAATGTGCAGCATTTGAAGCCATTACACGAATTGCTAGCCCTAATTTAGATGCAGTTTCAAAGATGGCACATGTGCTTTTAACAATCTGTGTCAGGATTAACTAGGTTAACTTAACTCTGTCAAAAAAAAAAAAAAAAAAAAGTGTTTTGATAGTCTTTGTTCCTTACCTCTGGTGCTGACAGCATGGACTGGATGATGCGGGGTGGCTGCAGATGTGCCAGACAACGTGGCTGCTAGCAAGCAAGGAGCTGTACTGCTTCCTGTAAGTAAAGCACAGCATAAAAGGCAGACATCAAGCTGTCATGTGCTACTACTTAGTTAAAGGGAATGCTATTTTTAATTCTGTTATTTAAAATGAGATTAATAAAGTGAGAGAGGCTTACGAGTGGTGTGTTGTAGCATGTTGTAATCCTGTGTTCCTGGAAACAATAGCAGTGTGCCAGTGACAGGTCTCACTAACAGTGAGGAAGAAAAACAATTTGGGGGCTCTAGTCCGCAAGAGCAGGGAACTTTTGCTCACATAGACAGTGATGTCAGCTGGTTTGCTTTTCTTCTGGCTCTCACTTGAATTATGAGTTCCTTTGCAATCTGTCTTGAGCCAAACAATAGCAAAGTGCGTGGGGTAAGTAACTGCAGTTGTCTTGAACTTGCATTTGGAGTTCACCATATATGTTGTTAGAAACAGTTAGCTTTCACTTGACAGTGACTTCATCCAGAGCAGGGCTGAGTCACAGTGCCTGTAGTGCGGCTCTCCCAGGGGGTTCGTGCTGGCAATGTTTATGAAATCGCAGAGCAGCTGAGAGCAGAAAATTCTCTCCTCCTCCTCATCCCCTCAGATCCACGGTGCTCCTGAAGTACAGCCAGCAGACAGTGCAGATTGCAGTATTCCCACATTCAGCTTAACAGTCATTGAGAGGAAACCCTCAGATAAATATACAAAATATGAAAATGCCTTGTCTGCACTCAGCAGTAGTGAGTTTTGAGCTGATAAATTAAAACACCTCAAATACTTGTGAGTCTGGCTAAAGCCTCCATTGTAATGTAATTAATGCTACCGTGCATCTGAGAGCGTTCCTAGCGGCGTTCACAACGCTGTGTCCATATGCCTTCAATTCATGCTCCTGGTTTGTCTTTGCTTGCTGGGATGTTCTCTTCCTTCCTGCCCTGTGGACAGTCATCTTTCAGGATCCCTTAACTTTCCATGCCCTGGCTTTACTAAGTTCTGCTGTGAGACTTTCCTCTGCCTCTGCAGTCTCCGGAGTGGAATGTCAGCCCTTTCTGAAGTGGTTCTCACCCAGGAGCCACCTCTGGGTGCTCGGGTTCTCCATCCTTCACATTTGTGCAGATTGCAACCTTTCACAAGCAGAGCTTCAAAGATTCATGCCAGGAGTTTGGAGAACATCGGTGTGCGTGCTGGGGCCCTTGCAGATGTGCAGCTGGCAATGCCTGCCCTTTAGCTGTGCCCCTCGAGAGCTCATTGTGTGCCAGGCTTCTCTTTCAGTGCCTGGTCTCGAGTGCATTTAGATGCAGCTGACGGGCAGACCCTGGGGCAGGGACATTTTAATTGTGTGTTTGGCTATGAGCCTACGTGGATTGGAAGCTCTCTGAGTTCCCTTTGATGGTTTTCCAAGATTAAGTCACAGAAAAGGGTGGCTGGGAGCATAGTGGAGGCCTGGGGACACAAGGAGTCTGTCGGTAGCTGCAGCTGGAAGGGCGCTGGAGGGGCCTCGGGCAGCACAAACCTGCCAGCCTGATGGGCTGAGAGGGGGTGCCCTTCATCAGGATGCCGAAGTCGTGCTGGCTTTGTTCTGCAGAAGGGCTGGTGTGTGCCTGTCACTGCTGTGACCTCCCAGAAATTACGCTGTTTTGCATGCTCTTAGGAGTGTGTGTGAAAAATCAGGAAGGGAAGTTTAAAAGACGAGGAAAGAAAATGCAGTGGAGGCTAAGAAAAAAAATGTAGTGAGCATATTTTATATAAACCTCTTCCCCTAATTAATGAAAATGTTGACTTGTTACAAGTTAAGGTTTTAAAGATATCCTGAACTGGCTAAAAAGCCAGACTGCTTTTCATTATAAAAAAATTAAAACCAAGGCTCCTTTCAGTCCTTAATTGGTAATAACTGTTGTATAGAGGCAGTGGTACCTAAGTTAAAAATAGGTCTGGGACTCTCCTGACAACCAGAAACATGTGAGTGCTGAAGTTAGCAACCGTCTCACAATTCCCTTTTGCTAAACGCTCTATAAACATAATCTACTTAATAATGGAAATGCTGTTAAATTCTGTCTTGATCTTTTTGTCCTGGAAGAAACTTTGGGAAAATAAGCAGACCGCCTCCTTCACTCACGGAGACTGCAGTGTGCTTTTTTCCTTCTTCATGGGAACGTTGTGTTAACCTGGTTTGGGAGGAGCCCATGCACAGTTACAGTAAGATTATCTGAGCTGCAGACCTGTCATGTGTAAAGTGATGCATGCATCCGGAGCAGCGGCCTTTATCAGAAAGCAGATCGCCAGGACACCTTACGTGCTCAGCTCCCCTGAGCCACCTCACAGTAACTTCTGCGACAGAGGCTTGACGCCTCAGCTCGTCTCCCTGTCTGAGCCCTGCTCATCACGCAGGCTTTTATGCAAAATATGAATGCCTCTCAGGAGGGGGGGGAATAATAGAACGCAAGCCTCCAAATTAAGCATTGCCCTTCTGTTAATATCGCTCTGAAGCGAGGCATCACCTGCGACTTCTAAAGGAAGCTCAGCTCTAGCATCTCTTAATACTCAGTGTTTTATGTACCCGGTAATACCTCTGCTTGGAGCAGCTTTTTTTCCAGTGTAAGAATGTATATTTTGATGTATTAAAATCTTCCAATTCTTCTTCATTTCTGTGCATTCCCTCCCTCCCCATAACATTTTTTTAAGAATCCTTAAGTGCTGTGCTTCATCCTGTAGTGGGCTAATTGTGGCTCTGGCTTCTTTTTAGCAAAAATATCGGAAGTATCATTTTTGTGTTACTCAAACATGTGGTGTGTGCTTGGAAGTGGCCACGTGGAGGGCTATGACAGCTTCTGGTGGGTTTATTACCAGCAGCTTTGAGATGCTGGTTCTTCCAATTGTTTCCATTCCCCTGCTCCAGCCCACCACTCCTGTGTGCGCTCAGCAAAACAAAACCCATGTGTCTGCCTCAGCTGTTTCGGGTCGTCTTGGTGCAAACTTGCCTGCATCAGCAGCTTTGGCCAGAGCTCCGGCCTGCAGACGGGAGCAGCAGAGGGGTGGGCAGGCAGCCCCTTGTGCTGGCTTTGCGGTAGGCTGCGCTGACCTGCTGGGAGGCAGGGCTAGCCCCCTGCAGATGCATCTTCAGCTGCCTCCGCTATTTGCTCAGCTCTCATAAGCCACCTGGGCATGCTGGTATCATAGCATTGTCTTTGTCTGAATTAGTGATTGTCAGAATTCTACAGATTTCTTCCTAAAAAGGCTTGCGATATCTTACAAAGCTTGGAATTGTTTTACCTATTATAAACACAGTGAAATGAGGCTCCAGGAGAGCTGGTGTGTCCACTTGGTGCAGAAACATGGAAATAAAGCATGGAAACATGGAAATAGGCACAGTGTGAACATCTGATACAGGAGACAGTGCTTCTTTAACACATCCACTGAAAACAAAACACTGGGAATGGTGAGAGGCCGTGGAAATGACCGAGTACTGAAGTGGGAAGGAGGCAGAGCTGCTCCTTGCAGCTTCCTGTCAGCGCTTGGCAGCATGGAGACGGCTCACGGGACGTGCACTGATGGCTGCTGTGAGTGAGGGCTGTGCTGTAGGTGACTGCGAGGCCAATTTAGTAAAGATTTCCAGGGAGTATAATGGGAGGAAAAAAAGCCAGGCTATACATCTGTTTGGGGAGTTCTGCTTCGCACAGAGCATGGCCCTGGGTGGATGCAGTGATGTCCTGTGAATGGAATCTGTTGCTTCATTTCAAGGGGAAGAGATAACTGAAGTTTTTATTGCCGCACCCAAAGAGGGATAATGAACCAGCCAGGCTGCATCTGTCTCCAAACAGCCCTTGTTACCAGCCCACAGCCTGCGCTGGCTGGGGCCGCTTGGCCAAACGTGTGAGTGTGGGAGAAGATTGTCGCTGCAATCATTACAATGGATAATGATTGATGTACAAAATGGAAAATCCGTGTCAAAGGCAGACGTGATGGCAGAACGCCCCTGCGGTGCTGGGGCTCATCTCATCTCGACTTGTCCTACAGCGAAAGCAAACAAGGCTTCAAAAAAGTGAATCATTTGATATGCTAATTTGTGTCTTGTTTCAGGCATAGTAATGCCATGGTGAACAAAGGAAAAGAAGGCAAACAGCTGAGACAAAAGGGGTGTACTGTCTTACTGCTGCTGGAAAAGTTCTTCTGTTCCCAAATAAGATTTTTCTTAATAGTAAGAAATAGTTGATCAGTCAGTTTCTTTTTCAATGTCTGTTCTGTAGCCCCATTAGTAATCACACTGTGAAGGTGATGTTTTCCGAAAAGACAGCCCATCATGAGAGATGGAATTTGCTGTAGACTTTGGTTAACCACCCGTTCCCTACATCTGTGTATGTACAGAAATCGTCAGCTGCAGCTGGCTGCATCAGCACCTGCAGTTGCTCAATCTAGCACCGTTCTCCTTGTTCTCAGTAAGATTTACAGGATGCTGTTAGGCTTAAGCATGCCTCTCAAATACCATTTCATCAGCACTTCACAGCAATCTTTTCTTCATATTTACACCAGAATAAATAGCATTTATCTGCATCTGAGTACTAATTGTAGAACTGAAATACCAGCTTTACATCAGCTCGTGACACGGTTTGCACAGTGTTCAACCTTTTCTGGATGTATATTTTGTCTTTGCAGGTTGCCCATCGATACCAAATCATTCCAAATTTGGGCCTCCTCTTCTCTGCAGAATGAATGCTGCTTAGAGGAGGGCTGCCTTCCTTTGCCGAAGTCGCACTGGGAAGCAGTGACCAAACTCAGCTTGTCAGGAGAGAAGCTGAAAATACTCTGCTAGCTCTTTCACAGGGCTCTAGCCTCCCTCCCATGAGGAGCATGGAAGCTGCAAATGATTTAAAAACAAAACAAAAAACCAGCCACATCTCAGCTTTACGCGATGGTGCTGTCACGTTATTTTAATCCATTCAGTCACTGGCTGTGCATAAATGCTAGAAACATGGATGAAGCAGGTGATTAACCCTCTTGTATTTAAAAAGCTCTTGTAGATCTCAGTATGACATCCACCTTAATTTCTTTTTAGAGACCGATAAAATCATATTGGTGCAGGTGCTGGTAATGTCAAAATATTGCAGTTGAATATGAATCAAGGAGGGCACAGTGCAAGTACAGCAGTTACACTGGTGCCTCAGCTGCACGCTCCGGCGGGTGGAGCTGACACGGCTGGTGTGATGTTTGATGCCTTTATGGCACGCTGAAAATAAACTACTGTTAGATTGTACTTGGTGTGTAGTGGGCTTATTTATGCTGAACAAAGTATTCCAAAAGTTCACCATACACAAGTAAGAAGTACCGTGTTGTGGGTGCTTCATCTCTCAAATTGGCAAGGTAGGGTGGTCAGCAGGGTTCAGCTGGCCTGCCTGGACTTGCGTAGCTTTTTTCCATCATTTAAATGTATTTTGATGATTATTGAACAGATCTGTAAGTTTTCTAGCATAATTTTCCTCCATGAAGCCTACTGATTTAAGATGTACAACGTGCTGTGGAACTGGTTCTGTTTTGTGAGCCATCAGTAGCTTAGTCCCGGGACTGTTGTCAGAAAATCGCTGGAACAGAATCAATTTCAGACTAGTAGTGCCAGCCATGAGATCCTAGATAAAGCTGTCTCAGACAAAATGGAGTTGTGCAACAGCAAACAGGCATTTAATCATAAAAGCGTACTGTTCTGTGAAGTAGTGTGAACTTGGTTTCTTGCCTCATTAGGTTTTGTAATATAAACATGTGCTTACTGTCTTTGATCCAGAAGAACCCCTGATAACTGTGCTATTGACCTCGGTGGAGAAGAGTGTGGTTCAGGAAGTTTTGATGTCGCAGCAACAGCACAAGCTTTCTGGGTGGTCTTGAAGAAACCAGGGCAGAGTTTCAAGGAGTCAGCCTTTGGTTAAGAAAGAATAGTAACGATAATAACAAAAATATTAGTCCTGTTCTGTAAGGGTGATTCTGTGTTTGCTGCGGCTTAAATTCTGTTCAGAGACTTGGTGACAAAGGAAGCGCATTCAAACTTCATCCTCAAAAAATTAAGGGCAAAATTATTTACACTGGTGCTTCTTAGTTAGCCTGAGTATGTAATATTGCTCATAATCCCTGTTGTCACTGAGAAATTGTGGCTGTGTCACCTGTGGGGCTTGGGATCTTTTTGGGGGGCATGTACTGTCATGAAGACAGAATCTGGTTATCACATGCCTTTCTAAGAGCTTTCTGTGCAGTAAGAGAATGCCATGTACATGGAGAATGAGTTTTTTTTTGTTTTAAGTTAGATTTTATCATTTTATTTGTGATGTAATTTATAGGCTAGGTGTCAGAGCTGACATTCACTGTTGAAAGTTGTAATTTTGTGTTCAAACAGTTTTGGAAAATGACTCATTACTTCTTTTGGCACTGCAAAGTTTATTACAGTACACAGAAATTCTGCAAACAGTTGGGAGTTTATTCAGCCTCAGCTGTGTGATTTAGCGTGAACTTGGTAAGCCTCTGCAGTTCCAGTTAGTGATTTGCTAAGGCTCTGTTGCTGGGTGGTTGTTGGTTTTTTTGGTGTTTTTTTTTTTTTTTTGGTGCATGTGTGTGTGGTTTTTTGTACTGNAAACGAACTTCATGTAGGTGCTGCATGGGTAGATTCTGCTTTCTTGACAACCTGGAGCAATATTATCTGTAGCTTTCTGAACAGCCTCTAATAATCTTCTCTGGCTTTCAAGTAATGTAAACAACGAGCCTCATAACTCCTGAAGAAAGAAGTAACCCGAGACTTCAGATGAGAAGAGCTGGCTTCTCCCTGAGTTCATTTGAGTGGAGGTCGGAGGAATTGCTTGGAAATCGTGAATCAGAGCTTGGCTGCTGCGTGAACCTTGGACTGACTTTGTCGTATGCTGCGAAACTTGCTTGTTCCTTGCGTTCCTTGGGATCTTTTTAACTTTGCAAACACTTCAGAGAAGGTCATGAAGGGAGATGGCAGTGCAATGTGGAATCTGATGTGGAAGTACTGCATTTCTGTCAGGACAATCAGGTACAGTAGGAATATTTAAAACTTTGTGGTAGGTTTCTGAGAGCTGCATGCCTTAAAGATGGTCCCGTCCCCCCCCTCCCCAGCCATTATTTGCCCTGCGCAGTTAACTCTAGGCAGTCTGTGATGTTAGGTTAGCTTCTTATTTGTCCTTCTGCTGAAGCTTTGAAAGGAAAAGTTCAGGGTTACTGCAGGCAATCTTCAGGGAAAGTGGAGTTTTCATGGTTTCAGTTTTGGAAATACCTCTGGCTCATCTGCAAGCAGGCAGAAGCTGGAATACAACAGCACCCTTATTTTCATGAGCATTTGCCTGTCGTTATCCTTTATTCATTGTACCTCCCAAATCCGGAGATTCAGCGTGTGTGTTTGGCACTCCATGAGCATCATCCGCTTCAGGCAGAGGAGAAGGGGGGAAAAAAGAGGGCGGAGGCTGTTACAGCAGAAGGCTCTTAAGTTTCAAATGTCTCTAAGCTAGTGTAGTGCTGGGATCGTACCTGTGTGCCTTGTGTGCGAGCGCAGCCGACAGAAACGAGGTGACAGGCTGGGGCTGCCGTGCATCGCCGGGCACATTCCTCGAGTGGCTGTGTTTGACAGGCTGCGTGCTCCCTGCCAAGCCCAGTTGCTGCAGATTCCAGTGGAGCTTATTCCGGGAGTGGGGTTGTTAAGCAAGATGCTTGGTGATTGTGCATTCCTGCAGCAATTCTGTGTATTTAAAAATAGAGTGCTATAGTTCCTTTGTGCTGCAGGGTTACATGATTTGAATGGGGGTTTTGTCATGCCAGCTTCCCCTGAGAAATCACGCAATCTAAATAATCACCACACTGCATAATTATTCTGTGCAAGGAAAGAGTTCAGTGAGCCTGAATTCCTGCATGGATGTTCATGGCGACCAGAATGAGACTGTGGAGAGCTTTTATCATCAGGATGCTGAAATAACACTAAAAAGTCCCCTAGTTCCCAGCAGAGAACGAATCAATACAATAGAAACTGGAAATAATCCCTGAGAGAGGATGCCGTTAACATAAAAGCTGCTTTATTTATGGTCTGCGTTTAGAACCAGAAACAGAGGCAAAGCCTGAAACAAACCGAAGTGGTGCTTGAATACAGGGAAACAGTCTTACAGCACAGATACTCCTCTCAGTACTGCTGGAAACCTCTGAGAAAAGTCCAGAGCAAAACTCCGCTTATCAAAGTGCACGTTCCTACTAAGCTCCAAAGGTTCCTGGAACCGTTTGGGTGTGCCTGTTTTTCCAATGTTTCATGTGCAGGTTGTGCTCACCTGTGAAGAGCCACTTCTCTTATCACTGAACCTGCTACTGTTCGCGGCATGTAGGCTGGGCGTTAGCTTAATTGCTTACAGCAGTTGCTTTCCAGAGCAGCTCTCTGGCTCCCACAGCTAGCATAATGCAGAATGAAGTTCCTCTTTGTTACAGTGCTACGAGTATTTTCAATTAGTTCCTGGCTGTTCTAACAGATTGTATTTTCATTGTAAGCAACAGCAATGAGCTTGAGAGCACAAAGGAAATACTTCCCTTGCGGAAGAAGATCACTACCACCTTAATTTGTTTCTCTGTTGTCCTTCAGGAATCCTGAACCTCCCCCTGCATCCTAGGAGGTGTCACTCACCATTCTGGCTCATGTCTCTATCCACCAAGTATGAGGCGATACCAGCCTCTCCCTCTCTGCCTCCTCCCATTTCTAGAAAACTGCACAACCCACGCAGCCCCTGCTGGAGGTTTCCGTCAGTTTAAATGTCTCGTGTAGTCTGCGAGCTTTTCTGCCCCTGCGTGTGAGCCGCCCGGGTGAGGGCATTCCTGCACAGCCGCAGTGCCTTGCCAGACTACACTGGGCCGGTTGTGCTGCAGCTTCTGACGACTGCGCGGAGCCTGAATGAGGGGTTTGTGCCCAAGAAAACAGTCCCACTCCAAAAGGAAAACTGTTATTGCTGGGCGTCAGGGTTGGGCTTGTTTTCACTGGAATCCAGCTGCTTAAAAAATTGACTGAGACTTGGTTGTCTGTTTTAATTAGGCTGTGTGCCTTGTGGGGAGAGGCCATCCACATGCATGTGTTTAAGTTTGCCGTGACTTTTATTCATCTGTTTGTGAGGAGTGTTTGCCTACTCCTACAGCAAAACTAGAAAATTTGTAAAGATGAAGGGATTTCTTCACTAACATACCAGAGCTGAGCCTGTACCACGGAGCTTCTGTCCTGCCTAAGCGCTCGGTTCTGAGCCCACGCAAAGCTCCGGTTCTGCAGGGTGGTGTCCCGCGGCGTGGTAGGAGAGGCACGCCTGGCTGCAGCAGCGGTGGGGTGAGCCCTGAGCCGTGGGACGGTGCCCACCTGCAGCCAGCGTCCCCAGGTGTCCAGGGGGAGCCCGGATCTGCCCCGTGTTGCCCCCTCACAGGATGCCAGGCCCAGCCTCCCTGCAGGGCCCAGTGGCACACTGCGGTGCTCCTGACTCTCCTTGGCTGCAGCAGTCACTAGCAGGCGTTAAGTGCCCCTGCCCAGAGCACTGTAAGTTGTCGCTGGTATCTCTGAAGAAGGGAGTAGTGGTGTTTGTCACAGGCACTTTCCTGAGTGGGACACAAGCAGTATCGCTCGCTGGCTGTGCCGGCACGGCAGCCTCTGCTCCACTTTCCCTTCTTACCAAACCGCTTTCTGTCCCAGTGCACAGAGGGCAAACAGTGCCCTTTCCCACTGCTGAACTTCATTTTGAGGCAGCTTTGCTCTAAAAACCAGCGCTTCGTTCTTCCAGTGAATGTCTACTTGTTATGGTATTTGCAGGTGGAAAACTCTCCCAAAATCAGTGAGTTGGCAAGGCATAAAAGCAGCACTGGGGTTAAAGAATCAGCAGTCAGCTGCTTCTTGTACACTGCATTTTAGCAATATATCACAGAGGGGGAGAGGCAGACACTTCCTTGTAAAACTGTTTGTCAACATATTCAGATTAGCTCTTGTATTTATAGGGTCGTGTCTGAAAGCAGGGGAGCACGTTCCACAAAGCCTGGGAGCAGATCAGCTGCATGGAGTTACTGGTGCTCTGGGTAATGTGCCGCGTGCCAGTCGGCCCCGACGGCTGGGGCTGGCGGTTAGAGGAGCAGACTGCAGCCATCTGAATCAGCAGATCCACAGCCCACAGAGAATAAATTAAAGGGTTTATAATAATGTAATGCATAGTTTTCAGCTTGCATCTTAAAGTTCCATTTGCAAGTAGTGGAGGAAAATAGTCAATAGTTACTTCTTGGTGCTCTACACATCTGGAAAAAAGTAAGAATTAGTCTTCAGTATGAGTTGTCATGGAGTTTCTTCCCTAATTTTCCTTCTGCTACAAACATTTTCCGTCTTGGTTCAGTCATACTTTATTTTTAGTCATCTGCTTTGTTTTTTCTGAAGACTGACAGATCAGTGCTGCTTTTTCACCTTCCACTTGTCAGGGTCTCACTTGAGCTTTAATTGCATTTTGGGCAGCGTGAGCAACTGTAGCTTTGCAGAGGAGAGGCTGCTGGGGAAGCTCGAGCGCATAAAGACAGTTTGGTGCTTGTAACGTTTCGTAGCGTTTACACTACATTATGAAAGCTCAAACTGCTCTGAACAATAACGCATGAAATAGCATGATCGATGTAAAGGAGTTACCTAAGGAATATGGCATTGCACAGTTCAGGTTCAGTGGTGGTATTGCCCCCACGTCGCATCTCCTTGCTCCTGCCTCCAGGCTGTCCACGCGTGGTGCCAGCACCGACGTTGTACAGCCACGCAGGAAAGGCAGCTGGAAAAAAAGGTGGTTTCCACCCAGGCAGTGGTGGTGGTAGGGTTCAGCACAAGGGCACACAAAGAAGTGTGTGCTGGTGCTGGGCAAGGGAGGACAGTGAGCCGTGGTGGGAGGGGGTGACACGGTGCTGACACCGCTGCAGTGTGACCACCGGGTGGGAGACAGGGTGGGACGGACAGGGAGAGCTAAGAGACACAGCTGGAGGTGGTTTCTGCTGTGGTTCATTGGCAGACACCAGCAGAAGACAGCTTTCTCTTGTCAGGGCTGTTTAACTGCCGCGTGTAACCCATGGTAATGGGCTGCGTAGTCAGAGCTCTCGTTTCTGCAGTTGGTTTTCCATTTGAAATGGAAGCTAGAATACCCACCTCAGATATTCCTCCTGGCAGCTGCAGGGTTAATGTCTGTAAAACTTCCCAGAAAAGGAGAGTGTGCTATGTTTGACAGCAGTAAGCCATAGTGTTGGCACCTTGTGTAAAGGTCAGATGTTCACAAAGTGTTCTAGTTATGTGGCTTAGGCACTGGCAAGAATTACTAATGCATACGTATTTTCATCTGTAAGATTAAAAGGAATAATACAAATTCTGGAGTCTTCCATGTTGACTCCTGTATCTTCAGAACGTGGTGATTTTCATATTCAGTGTCTGCGTGGGTTTGTTTGTCATCATGAAATCTGCAAGTACTGCAGATTTGGGAAGCTGCGAGACAGCTGAATGCGTGCCATCATTAGCAGTCTGATGCTATATTCCTCGTCTAGTGCGTGGCTCTCTGTAGCCATTGGTCCTTCTGTTTTGGCGTGTGTCAATGTGCTTGTGCACTCTGCATGATAAAATACATTATTTGGTTACATATAGCACCCATCTCCTGCTGGCTCTGGTCTGTGCATAGGAATCTGGAGAGGAAATGGTTACGGTGTTAATTACCCTGAGTTCAGGTGCTCTGCTTAAAGCAAATCGCACATTGCTTTGGTTTTATTTGGGGTTGGTGTGTTTTGAACTCCCTTTAAATGTTGCTCCTTTTCAGCTAGGGTGTACCTGTGTTTACACAGCTAGATTGTTTCAACCTGATTAATTTAAATTAGCAGTTTGTGACAAGTTCAGGAAGGGCACATGGAGCTTTACCAGGTTACAGATCTGTTGGTGCAAGGCCAGACCCTCATCGGCTCCACTTAATTCTTTGCTATGAGCTTGTACTAAAATGCTGCTACTTCCCATCTCCACGTGCTCTCTTTGTCTTTGTGCACCATCTGCAGCGTTATCGCTAACAGCTAAAAACCTACAGGCAGGGACCGTTAGTGGGTGATTCCCGTGTAATCCCTGGTGGACCCTCAGTGTGACAAAACCACCAGAGGTGTTGCGTTGTTTGCACGCAGTTAAGCCTTTCTTCACACAGAAAGCTTGCAGGTGAGCATATATGAGTGCACGGATGATATGTAAACTGTCAGTCTGGCAGCAGCGCTCCTGGCTGGTGTGCTTTCTTGAACAGAGAGTCAAGGCACTCAACTTGAAGACTGTGTGCTTTATTCGTTATGAAGGGCCGAACAGTGCCCAGCAGTGAGTGGTGGAACAGTGTGAGATCTGAAGGCCGTGTTCAGTCACTGCCCACGTCAGTTTTGTTCTAGCAGTTCTGTTCTTTGTTTAAAGTCTATGTCTACAGAGCTGTTCCGTTATAAAAGGACCTGATGCCTGCCTAGGTTATCTGCTAAAAAGAGAGTCAGCTTGCAGCCCTGAATTCTGAATTGTCATGTTTTTGCATTAAACTAGTTGCATCAGGTTTTAGCTCAAACCTTCACTTTGGGCTCAGAGGAGCCCCAGGTCTAAACTCCACTGAAGCTCTGTCTTCTCATGACACAGGGTGTAACTGTAAGCACTGAAACCCCAGAACTCTGAAACCCAATGCAGTGCAGCCTCTCGAAGTTGACAGCTGTTCTATTATTTATTTACACAGAGCCTTCAGAAGAGCTTGTTGGTGCAGAACCATAGGTTACTGAGCTGGTGAAATTGTTTGTCTAGACACGGGGGGTTCATGACACTCAAGGTAACTGTTTGTACTTCAATGCTTGCTGTCCATGATGCGCATGGTAAACATGTACGGGGTAACTTCTGGAACAGAGCTGCTCCTTGGGGCTTGTCATGCCTCTGCTAGTCCTGCTGCGGGGTGGCTTCTCAGATCTGTCCAGAAACTGTCTGCTAGGGTGTGTTTTGGAAGGATGCTGCTTTTGGTTTTGCTCAGATTACCTAATTGCTTGGTTTGTGTTTTTTTAATCATACCTTAAGAGCTTCTGAAGCAGCTGTTCAGCTTGTTCCCTTTGCATGGAAGGTGGACAGAGAAAAATAAACTGTATGGAAGAGTTACCTGCTCTTAATGCAAAGAGGATTATTTTTTTTCCTGGGTTGTAAAGCAAATTAGTTAGAAAGAAAATAAAGCTCTGCGCTAATCTGGCGTTAAAAAGATTTTGCATTTTCCAGAAGGATTCAGGTTGACTTTGTAGTGATTGGTGAGTACTGAGCTATTTAATGCTTATGAATCGCGTGATTAGCATCCATGGATACTGTAAACTGATTGTGAAAATCATGGCATGTGCGGTGATTTTAATGGAAAAAAAAAAAAATCTGCTTAAAAACCTAGTAAAGGTTTTATTCTTTTTCTCATAGAAATTCATTTTACTATACAAGTGTAATTTCTCATTCTTGGTAGGCGTTTTGAACATCTTTTTTCTGTTTCCATGCAGTATCTGTCTATTAATCATTTCCTTTGACAATAATTATAAAAACAGCAAGAATTTATGCAGTGAGCAGTGTCCCACATTCAGTCATCTTTTAGCAGGAGACAGTTCACTTGTATAATTAGCTGCCTGACAGTTAATAAGTGACTGAAGCATTTGGAGTGTTAGCAGATTGGGTTTTGGTTTTTCCCTGCACCCACCACGGGTGGGGGGCCAGGAGCACTGCTTCGCTGGGACAGCAGGGTCTCACACCAGCTGCGGCAGCAGACAACTACAAAATGATCAGAGCTGCTTACCTCCTTGCTTACTTCAGCGCATCAGACCTGTCTGCCTGATGAAGCTTAAGCAGAACCTGAGGTGGGCAAGGCACGACTGCCTGGCCTGCGACGCCCGGGAGCATTTCCACCACGAGAGCACCCTGAGGCTTCGACCCGCATGCTGCAAACGGATCAATTAAAAATTAAATATGTTCTTGAGTTGGTCACAGCTGTGCTGGTTCTGGAAAAGTCTCAGCATGCAAGGCATTTTGCATTAGTGAATTCTTATTCATCTGCAATAGCAGAGCAATGAAGAGTATTCTCTCACACTGCCAGGGGGCCGCTTTCAGAGTCAGTGGGGCCTGGTTTGTGGAGGGCCAGCACAGTGACTGTAGATTACACAGGAGGAATCGTCACCCTGATGGGAAGCATTCTGGTTCAGCAGTCCCAAAAGTTATTTATTCTCACATAAATTGTTTTTCTAATACTGACGTCTGTCTCCTTGGACACTATCATCTACCATATCGTCTCATGGGGCAGGCTGTGTTTACTGTGGTCACCATTTGCTTACCTGAAAATAGCTTTGCATCATTCAGGTGTCAAGAAATGTGATTTTTCAGAGGAGATGCTTGATAAAAGCATCTAAACGCTGCTGAATTATAGTGGCATGAGCTACTGTGGCCGTGGAGTAGCTGTGGCAGCTGCTCTGTGTCATAGCCAGCTGAGTACCGTGCACACAGCAGGGCTAGCATGGCTGAGCAGCTGCACCCTGCCTGGGCGAGAAGTGTTCCGCTGTGACCTTTAGCAGAGGTCTGATGGTACAATCTCACCTCCAGCCTGCATGGTTTTTGTGTTAAAGCAACAGATATTTCCAAAAGTCTGAGCACGTTATAATAGCTCTGTCCAAAAGGCAGAGTGCAAAGCCAGCACATGCTGATGCAAAGAGAAATATGAGCTTTGTGATGCTTGGGAGCCTTCAGAATACAGCATGAGTCTTACGGATAACGCATTTTTCTAGTGAAGGACAGTTGGGTTGCAGTCCCAGCCAGGAGTTACTGCCCTTGTGTACGCTGTAAAGCTTCTGTTGCCCACAAGCCTTGGAAAGTATCTCTTTGGCTCATGTTTTCCGAGAGCTTTTTCCACCTCCTGACTTTTAAATGACTGTTTGGCTATTTCTCCTCTCTTAGTAACTGGTGGGGAAAATGCGTGACTTTGGTCAGTCCTTCCCCAGCAAGAAGCTGGTTACTGAGCACCTCCGGGCAGCACGGCTGGGGAGTGCACCCAGTCCCACGGCTGCTGCGGTCCTGAAGCTGTGCCTCCCGAAGTAGAACAGCTGGGCAGCTTCAGAGGAAGCTGGGGGGAAGGAGATGCTGAGCTTCTGAAGCCTCCTGGAAGACAAAAGGCAAGTTTCTACTTTTGCCTTGGATCCTCTCGTCCAGGAGTGGGTCTTTTCTTTTGGCAGAACTAGACAGGAATAATAGCTGTTACTGACTGGTTACGAGGGGCTAGACAAATTCATAAAGGCAGCTTTAGTGCTGTTGCTGTGTTTTTAATGTCCTTAGGAAATGGAAGTTGATGTAACAAAAGTTTGAGAACCAAATTGGCAGTTTTACTCTTAGGCATTCAGCTTAGATTTGAAGCCCACTTGCAGTTTGCTTAGAATTGTTGGATGTCCAAAAAGTGTCTGCAGACGTGTACTGCTAGATCTGAATTCTGCATTGGTAGGCGCATTTGTACCAGCAGATGCGCGTATGGTCCAGTTCCCTTTCATGCTTAAATCAGGAAGAATGACCTATTCCACCACATCACTGAGATGGGGACAGATTTGTCTTTTGAACAGCTTATTTTCTATCTGCAATTATCTTCTGATGCTTGAAAACAAGGTCAAACCAGGCGTTATGAAAACCGTGCTGTTGAACCTGTTTGGGAGAGCTGAATTTGGACTGCTATAGGCACGCAGCTCGGAGTTTAAGCACTTTACCACAGACAGCAGTAGTCAAGAATTCTACCCTGCAGGGTGCTCTGCTGTGACTTTTCTGGACTCGTGTTCAAAGACCTGATGATAGAATTTCACTCAGTCGGTATATTTTCAAGTTAATGTAACAAACACTTGTGGAGGAATGGGGCCAGTGAGAAGGAGATAAATACCTGAATTCCTTCCAAATGGCCAATATTAATTCTTGGAAAACAAACACATGGAAAAGAACCCGTGCCTGAAAGTCAGCCTCTTGAAAACCTTGTCCCAAGCTGTTTATCCTCTTTCAGGATCTGAAACCACTGCACTTTTCTGGTTATTCCACCTGTTTGTTCTAAGTACTCGAGCAGATTTGTTCCTTGGATTATGGAGACTTGCACAGTTGTTCATATCTGCACCTTATTCCACTTACTGTGGTATTGCAGGGACAGGCACTGGATGGGAGTGGAGAGTGAGAAATGGTGCTGGAGGGGGTGTGAATGATAGCTCCTAGGCACTTCCTGTGGCAGGGCTGCTCTAGCCTGCTTCCTCTCATCTGATTGTTCTGACACTTTGGGTTTGGGGTATGACAATTCCCTGTGCTGTGTGGTGATAGATAAGGAAAAGAATCTGTGACAGAAATAGGCTGCCAAAAACCAGGTCAGGGCTAGTGGGTTAGCATGAGCAGGGCTGCTTACGCCACTGTCACTTCTGGAGGAAACGTTCTGCAAACAAAAGCCTAACCACGCTGGCAGGGCCGTTTCCTCCAAAACAGGGAAACAACAAAGTTTTTAAAGAGATTGGGAGTGGTCTCCCACAAAGTGCGTACGCCATACGTGCCATTTCAAAGCAGACCTCGAGAGAGCTGTTTATATAAAGATGAATATGAAATCGAATACTTGCTGAAAGATGCACAGATCCCTTACTAGTACAAGTCCAGCTCTGCTGTAAGAGGACGCGAGCACTGAAGAGCAGCAGCAGCAGGGCATGAGGCTGTTCAGCTTTTCTTCAAAAGGAGGAAAAACAAAAACAAAAAAACTGTGCAAGTTACTTCTGTATGTGATCCTCTCTTTCGTAGCATGTATTCCACTATTAAATCAGTATTTTGTATCAATATTTGATCATTTCCTCAGATGTTAAAGAAAAAGCAGTGTACGTGAGGCACTTAAGATTCTTATGGGAAAGCTAGGAGCGTACTGGGGAAGCTTTGTGAGTAGTCAGCGTCAGAAGGCTGTTTTGAGGAGAGGGAAGGTGCTTGGATTTGCATCTGTAAATGTACGAGGGGGTTGGTGGTTTGGGTTTTGTGTTAGTGGAGTTGTTCAGAGGGTTGTGGTAGGACGCCCTAGAGATGAGGACTGAGAGTTCTCCCAGAACACAAAGCTTTGAAGCCGTGGCACAAGTCAGTGTTTTACAGAAGCTTTAACCTGGTGGTTGGGACTGGAAATGGTCTGAATGCAGAAGGCCCCAGTGCGTAGCATCCTGGACTGCCTGTCCACTTTCCTGAAGTAGTAATTCTGGGGTGGCATGAAGCTCGATTTTCTTACGATGAAAATAAGTTCAGGAGGGGAGAGGAAATCGTTGCGTGGCTTTATTGTGCTTTTAAGGAATGTAAAAGAAGCCTTGTCGCTCCCCACCGCCCTTCAGGAGACACTGCCCTGCGAGGCGATGCCCTGCCGCCTGCCAGTGCCTGCTCAGAACCACTCGCTCACTGGGGCTGTTCTGCCCTTCGTGTTTCGAAGTGGGCAGGTCAGGCACATGGGCCTTGCCTCCCCCGTACCCGTGGCTAGTGATGCTGTCAGTAAGAGGAGCTCTGCACCTAACTCTCCATCAAAGAAATAGGAAAAACAATCGGTGTCGTGAGGGTCCTTGTGGATATAGGTGTCTGAAATAACGAGACAGCGGCAAGAAACTGAGACCTGTGATGGTAGGCTCAGCCTTCTCCGCATCTGTCTCTAATTTTTCACGTCTAGCAAAGCACAAAAGATGGATTTCACTGTGTCTGAATCTGCTGAGAGGGAAGGGAGGGAAACAGTTTGCCCAAGTAGTTAGCTTTCATTAGAAGGGAGATGAACTTTGCAACAATGCTTTAAAAAATTACTTTAAAATCTGTCCCTGATGTGTGCTCTTCATACTTCATAACTTTCCCTTCAAAAACCTTTGAAAGCCCCAAAGGCCAGGGATGCACTTTAGATTGCGAAGTAATCTTTGCAGACTTTGGAATTTTTCCGATGGTAATTTCCGAGCTCATATGTCACCAAATCAGTGCATGGTATTATCATTTCCCGCTGGACTTTTAGAATGTCTGCCTCCAGGGGAAAGCCAGGGTCCATGGGATGTCAGGTCTGAATACATTAATGGAAATGAAATGTAACAGTGGTTGCAGTATTTTCATCAGAGGAACATCACATTTTTCCGGTTAAGTGGTGTGTCAATTTCACATCACAGTGTCTAGAAGTTTCTGGGTATCAGTTAGACTGCGGGACTTTAACCAGCTTAAAAATACCTGAAATCCTCCCCTTGGCGTTAAAAGACTCAGACGTTTGCTAAAGTAATTACTTCTGCTGAATGAATCAGGGGCGTGTCTTGGGAATTTGCTGGTGATGAAGACTTTTTTCAACCTACATGTCATTCAGTAATTCCTAACAAAAGCTGCAAAAGGCTCAATGTAACCAGTCCACATACAAATAAATATAACTGCGTTAGCTCTTGAGTGGAGGGAAGGCACTGGAAAAATCCCCAAGTAAGGCAGTATTGTTCTTTGGTAAATATTTTTCAAGTGTTTCCTCCCCTTCGCGCTGGAGATCCTTCTAATTAAACAACCGTGGCAACAAATGCTGTCCAGCTGAGGGTCAGGTTCGCAGTTCAAACCCCAGATGGTCAATATCTGTATGTGACTTATCCACCAGATGGGTTCCACTGGATTTTTTTTATTATTTTCTCTCAGCCTGCCAGTATTAAGGCGATTTGTAATATTACTATCAAATATTTATATTGTTTTTTATTGCCTTCTCCTAAGAATTTTCTAGGTAGGAGGAGAAGTTTCCCCAGAGCATATATGTATGATGCTTGAGCAGTGCTTTGTTCAGCACTCCCTCCCCATCAGTTTCTGAAGCCAAAGGAGTTTGAGGGTGCCCTAAGCAAGGGCAGAAATAAAAGGCACATGGTCGCAGCAGCGAGGAGGGAAGAAGGGCAGCGCTGGTGGCGGTAACTTTTGCTGTTTCTGTGGCTGGTTAAAGCCTGTTTGCTGGTACAGGACAACCAGTCACGGATTTAGGATAACTCGGGCTCCTGCTGCTGGAGCTGGGCTGTCAGGCTTCCTTTCGCTGGCAGCTGGGTGCAAGCGCAGCGACACAGTTGCCCGCCTGTGGGTTTGGTTTTGTCGTGCTCCTCTTGGACAGCCTAGGCGATGCAGAAAGCAGCATGTCACTGGTGCACTTCGTGCATGTGCCCGCCTGGGAGCGGGGAGCTGCCCGTTCTGACGGCACGGGACTGGCACGGTGCCTTTGGAAAGAAGCTGCTGCCGTCAGCAGCCGAAGGAACCAGTTTGTGAACAGGGCGTGTAGAAGGGTTTCTCTGTAGCAAGCAATTTCTACTCATTTGGCCAGTTCTGTGCTGTCTGTTTTCTGCTGATTCTACCATGTCTTTCTGAGCTTTAGAAATCTGCATAGACTCGGTTAAATGCACACAGCAGTGTGATACTGACTTGGAGAAACGTTCCTTTCGGTCATCCTTACAAGGGAAGACCTTTGCATCTTCGCTTCCATGCCCTCTTACTGTGTTTCTGTTGCTCAGGGATAAAATTACAGTTATTGTAGTAGGCATGATCCCTTGTAAAGCTACTTCAGGAACTGTGTGCTGAGCGCCACAGCAAACCTCAAAGCTAAGCCCTTTAACGAAGAGACAAACCTCATTTTGTGCAATATTCCTTAGTTCTGTGAAGTACATTTAAGGAACTTGAAACAGCCCGTGCCGCTCATGGTAGCGGATCTGTCACTGGAACCATCCTGCTGCCTGTGAAGATGTTTCTCAGTGAAAGCATTAGCACGTCATGAAAAGAACGTGCTTCAAGATGCAGCAAATCCAAAGTTGAGGTTACAAAATATGATGCGGGTCTGACCAAAAGAATAGATGTTTAGTTGCATCTTTAGGGAGTTCTTTTTCTATGTTCACTCCAGCAGTAAACCTGAGTCTGACACATCATTGTGTATGTAAATAACACCGCTGCTGCTTTCTTCCCTCAGGCACATAAACAAAGTCAGCGTTCTTTGTGTACAGTTCTCTGCCCTGCATTTGTGAATGCTGCTGTCACGTTTTGCCTCCACCCACAAGCCTTCTGTGGAGGGGGGCTGGCTCAGATGTCAGCTCTAATGCGAACAGTGTCATGGCCAAACAACTTGCTAAAGCTGCAGGCAGAGGTGGCTGCTAATCTCTTGTAATTATTACTGTAACATTTTTGATTGTGGAAGTAATATGAAGGCTGCCAGGCAGTTTCGAAGAGTTTTCCATGCTGACTTCGAAGCCCTTCTGTAGTCATACAGCCGCAGCTCACAAGCTCTTAAGTTATTCACCCAGAATTGACTTTGAAGGAAGAGATTGAAATATATATATATATATATATNTGATAATGGAATAAAGCATAAATAAGAATCCTCCCAGAAGCAGTTTGACATCCACTGATCTACAGGGAACACTGCATGGGTGAGCTCTGGAAGACTTGCAATGTTATATTTTTATTTTTTCCACCCATTTCCTGTTGTTTCTCACCCTCCCCTTGTTTTGCCTTCTTTAAAGCTAACCAGCTCCACCTAATTTGCACGTTCCTGTGGCTTAATTAGTTGCTTTTACACGGATCAGCCTGCTAGCAGGTGAAGAGATCTGTGTGCTGGGTTAATAACATTTCCAAGTGGCCCTCATGCTGGATCAATCAGCTGGCTGTTCTACAGATGATCCCTCCTGGTTGTTTTTTTTTTTTTTTTAACGTGGCTGTGAAAACAAAGGCCCAGCCATGCATGTGTTTAACTTTCTGATTGCCTGTGGTACCAGAGGGGACTGACAAGCTGCCCGGGCAGCTGGTGGGCCCACTTCATCATCTTCATATGAGCCAAACCCTGCTCCCAGTCAGCGGTCCGCATATAGCAGTCTGTCCTCACGGGCTAAATTAAAAGCAGGTTTAGCATGTGATTAGCTGTATAATAAGACGGTGCAAGGGGGTGTGGAGAACAAAGAGTGCAGGAAGGCAAAGGGACACGCATCCTATTATTTTGTGTTCTGTGATTCAGAAAGGAACAATCATTTTCTAAAAATTACACTTAGACAAGAAAAGTTCTAAACCAAGATCACTGCTGGACGACAGAGGGTGCTTAACGTTAGCCTTTGAGCCTGTAGCGTTGCACAGGATTTAACCTGACATGGTGCTTCTCCATCCAGTGCAGCGTGAGGGGCTGCACGCCAGAGTGCCACGGGATAACGCTGCAGCGGAGGCTTCTTTCTTGCTTTTGCTTTTATTTTTCTACTATTTAATAGGACTAATATATAGCGTACACAGCACCTAAATATATTTTCACATTGGAAAAAGACTTCTGGTAAATCCACAGAACTTAGACATCAAGATAATCACTTTTTCCAGCATTTGCCATGAGCTCACATAGCTTTTGTGTCTGTTTTCCTCTTCAGAGTATCCCTTCTTCCTCCTTCAATATTTCCGAGCACATATTGAATGTCAAATAATTGTTTGGAAATTCTATCAAGGCAGTACTTAAAGGTCAGGTGCTGTAACAGTGTGGCACATGGGTTCCTCAGTTCCCACAGCTGCAGATGTTACAGGAATAGAGTGCTGAGAAAGGTCTTGTCGCACAGATTTCATCCAGAGGCTGTTTACAGTTTGACAGTCATGCAGTAATTTGATTTTTTTTTAAGTGTTTTCTCTGGCTATTAATTGATTCATTGCGGTGAGCAGGCTTTCAAAGCGTTCATGTGGTGTAGTTGCCAGTGGTTTGTTGACAGTGGTACTTGGTCGTCAGCTGCTGGTCTGTTGGTTTGGGGCTTAGTGTTTTTCTTGTTTTTTTTTTTTTTTGTTTTGTTTTGTTTTTTTAACAGTTCTGTGCTGCAATGGAACAACAAATGTTTACCTCATGTAGGCTTAGGCCTAAACTCTTAAGGCAAAGCAATGTCTTTAAAGGCTTCCTGGGTTAGCTCCGGGCGCAAGGCTGAGGCCCGCCCGTGAGCTCTGGGAGGGTTGGGGAGGGCCGGGTTTGGTTCGGGCCTGCCTCTAGCTACAGGTGCCGTGGTGGGGACAGCTGTGAAGGGAGGGAGAGGAGGAGGAAATTCTGCATTTAGCAGGACAATGCGGTGTGAAATGCCACCGCCACAGATGACTTGAGTAGGCAGCGCTCCTCCTGGAAGCGCCACTGAAATTCGCTGCGTGAAACCCTCGGTTCCGTGGTCATTTAGTGTGACAGCATCAATTCAGTTCTTGCAGTAGGTTGCACTCTGATGTAGCTATGTATGCGAAATTAGGGCAACCTACGGTTTTTCTTGCCCTCTCGTGCGGGGAAGGGCCCGCGGCGCTGCCGGCCGTGTCGCGAGCAGCGCTGGGGCCGGGCGCTGNTCCCGCCCGGGCGGCGGTCCCGCGCCCCTGGCCCGACGGGCAGCAGTGCTGGGTCGTGGTCGGGTGGCTCGTAAAGTGTGTGCTTCCTTTGGGAGCGCAGAGGAGGGGCTGTGAGTGCCGGTTGTGGGTTTGTGAACAGCAGCCGCTGCGCCCTGACCGGCTACGAGGCCGAGCTGCTCGTGGGGGGCTGCGGGTGCCGGCAGCACCCCGAGGGCACAGCGCAGGGAGCGGAGGGGGTGCCCGCACGGACGGCGGGGTGCAAGCCGGAGGCTGCTGTGAGCTGTGGGCGAGGCAAAGGAATGGCGATCCGTGGCCATCGCAGTTAGAGAGAGGCAACGTTTTACATGCTAAAACAAAAAGAGTTCTAATGGTGTTAATTAGAGTTAGCAAATCAGTCGGTGAGGGCGGAAAGAGCTGACCTGACTTATTAATTGTGGGCTCGGAACCAAATTAGGGACCATTTTTATATCTTACGGAGTAACATTTTTTGCTCTGTACTTCAAGAAGATGAAGAGCACCTGTCAAAGCGGCACGTCTGGATATATTGCATCCAGGTGTTTTAAGGAGAGTTGGCCAATGGATTCTCCCCAACATGTAAAGTCCTGTTATTTTGCGGGGATGGGGAAAGCAGAAGCCACACCAGTGCAAGTTAATGCAATATCCATGTTTGAGAAGAAAAAAATGATTTGGACTGTTGATAACGTCTGTCAGTATGCTACTCGCATATTCTGGTTTATGACGGAATCATGGAATAATCAGTACAGAACTCAATTATGTTATTTTTTGTCATTCGTTGAGATGACATTTATTGCCATAACTTGTGGACTTGCTTATTGTAGATCTCTATAGTGAGCTGTCCTAGCCAGGTGTCTCCAAATTCTTTTGATCAAGCACCCCTATCAGTAAAAAATATTTGAGCATACACCCTCAGTGTTTGTTTATTTGTAAATTACACGTGTGCTACCGAAGGTCTAATATTTTCTTTCTGCACCCCAAAAGATAATCTTGTGCACCTCGCTTTGGAGACGACCAGTCAAAGCAACCACAGTCGTCAAAGCCTTCGTCATAGATGTCATTCTGAGTTCTCAAAACCTGGCTGCAAATTAGAATTATGGCGGAGCAAATCAGTTAGAGTCATAGGGGCATCACACTACATAAATTTCAGTATTACGATAAAAAAATTCTTGTAGTATCTGTAGATGACACGGGTACAGTGCCAAAGACGACCAAAGTCTGGAGAATTTTGCCAGTACAGCATGAGCAAATGATGTGCATATTTTACGGCACCCAAGTGTAACTCTGAATGTCTGTGAGTTAGGGTTGGAGACCACAGTCACAGGAATGGGGACTCCACCCCGGGGACATGGCTCTGCGAAGGACCAGGGGGAGCCACGCTGAGTTATCGGCAGACCAAATGTCAAACACGATTCCCTTCCTGAGGGGAATTTCAAGCGGGGTGGAAGGTACTTGCCTTGCTTTTGGCGTGCAGGTAGTGCAAACAACGATAATGCATTCAATTCTGGTGTTGTGTCCACTCTTAAAAATGATTCTGAAAACAGAAGACCTTTGAGAGTCACCAAGCAAGCAGTTGTGTACAGAGAGAGTGACTGAAGGGGTGGGATCGAGTCAGTTTTGTATTAAATGTATCTACAATAATGGAAAATATGGCTTTGATTATTGTTCAGAGATTAGAATTTATGAGTGTCATTAATCAGTAACTGGCATTAATCCATTTTCATGCATTTCTGTGTAAGAGCATTTCCCCTTTTGTCTGATGTTCAGTATTTCTTACTGTGCTGAATTTTAATGTTTAGTTGCAGCTGGAGTAAGTATTTTGCTCCAAGATGTTCCTTAAAGAACAGATTTCCCAGTGATTTTTTTGAACAGTTGGGGAGAAGAAAAGAGCATTACAAATGTAACAAATACAGCAAAACAGTTGTGTTCCACAGGCAGTTACTTGATTGCTGCCTTTGATACCTGTTCTGTAAGAAATGCAGGTGGAGTGACCGTGGTTGCAGCAGTACTGCTTTCGTTGTGTTTAAGGCACCTGATTGTGCTGGATTTCAATGTCCCAACGTAGAGATGGATAAACCTAAATTATCCCCAACTGAGGAGCTGCGGGTTGAAGATGCTCGGTAGGTCCCAAGTCTTGATTTCTCACTGAGCTGCAAGCTAAGCACGAGTTAGTGCGTGGTGGCAAAAGCTTCGTGCTGTGCGCGCGCGGGATCTCCGCTTTGTCTCGTGTAACTGGAGGGGCTCCCGAGAGCTGTCCATGCTTCGGAAAGCTGAGATAATCTCTGGAATTTATGGCTGCATCAATGCAGTTCTCCTCCTGTCCTGTCCACCAGTGGTGCCTACAACAGATGTGCGGCACTGAACCTGGGCGTTCCATCTCCAAGTATTTCTGAGCTGTGCTTGCTCTGTCTTGAGAGCGTCTGGGAGCAGCCAGGACAAGTCTGAGACACGGTGAGAGCAGCGTCACTCAGTTTGCTTGACGTAAAGCAAAACACCCTTCAGTCAAACATCCTTTTGCTTTTTGTTTCCACAAGTGAACTTTGGTGGAGACTGTGTGAAGTGCTTTCAGCGTCTGGGGAGGCTGAAGTACTCTCGATAGCTTCTGCCTTTGGAACCTGCAGGGTCCAGGCTAAGTTCTCAGACATTAGGAGAGACTGCAGAGGAGATTCCTCTTTTCTGTGGTCTCTGCACAGTTTATCTAGCAACTCACTTCGCATCTGCTGATGTCTTTTTTTTTTTTTTTTTTTGAGACAAATACAGGTATAAGATACTGTACAGATGGTTTTAGAGCTCTGTGTCAGCAGTTGCTTCCTGAAAATCATGCCATCACAGCCTGGTGGTACTCTTAGAACTGAAACCTTAAACTGCATGATAAGCCCTGGCTGAGTGGTTGAGGACATTTTTTCTTTTCCTAATGATTTCCTGTAGTGACTAGCTTGTAAGCTAAAATAAATCAAGCTAGTTAGAGTAAAGCGTCTCTGGCTGCGATAAAGAAGTGCAAATGCCTCAAGAGTTCTAACAACTCTTTTTGGAGAGCCCCATGGCTCACTGCGGCCATGACCCTTGTGCAATGGATTTCTGCTTTGCAAGTGCGATGTGCTGGCCCAGATCCTGCACGGGTTTGATCTCAGTGGCTCTAGGTGGTGCCCCAGGTGGCTGCGTGCGGTAGCATTGTGCTCCACGAGGTGCTGCGTTGGACTGTTGCTGTATATACGCTCAGAGAAGACTTGGTGCAAGCAGGCGGTAGGTGCAAAATCTTCATCTCCTCTTTGCTAGTTATTAAAATTTGCTGCTTCAAATCATGCCCATTAGGAACTTGAGATACAAACTGCCAGTTGTACTCTGGATGCGTGTTTCTGCTGGCTCACTGTCTCCCCTATTTTTATGTAATCTTGGTGTTTATAGCTGTGATTTTTGTGGAGTTCACACCTGCTCTGCAGAAGTATAAAGCTAATCCTGTTTCCTGGTAAGCTAAGACCAGTCTGCGGGCAGAACACTGGCTTAGAGCCCCACGTTTCGTTGCTGTGCTCCACTTCGGGCTTCCTCTGGTCGTTACCTGAGCAGTCAGCGCATCACATCCCCGTCGCTGTGATGGGGCTCGGGTCTTTCTCATACAGATTAATTCTGAACACCCTTACCCAAATCGTTGTGCTCTAACACCAGGTTTATGTATTGCTGCCTTTTGTTGTTTACATCACTATGTCATTATAAAAGGAGAAGCCATCCCTCTTAGCTGGCCTGAGAAGTTTGATCCTTCATAAAGACGGTAACGCTGAAAGCGCGACCCCCTGGCTGTGGTGGTGGTGGCAGCAGAAGTTAAAGCCATGCACCTACCTGTCCTGTGCCCTTTGGGAAACTTCAGTTTTCTCCTGACATCAATATATACCACAAAATGGGATTTTTATTGTGAGAAAATTGGTAAGTTGTTGGTTTTGCTGATTCATACACCACTGAAAAGGCTTTGTGATGAGTATGAAAGGAAGATTAATGCAATTCGTTTGTTGAAGACGGGGAGGCTGCAGATTCTGCAAACTCATCACAGAACCATTTTCAATTTTTTTTTTAGTGCAACCTTTTACTTCTTTCTGTGTATCTTGTAATCATACTCTGCTTTCTGTTTTACTCATATTTGTAATCGTATTCTGCTCTCTGTTGATACACTTGGTATCTTCAGTAAGAAGGCTCATGAAATGAAGTTACAGGTCACGCAGAGTTAATTGGGAGCTGCATTGCTGCCGCAGGCTGCACAAAGATCACCGTTTGAAAGCAAAAATAGAAGAGATGCCCTGCCGTTCCTTTCGTTCTGGGACCTTCTGAATAGCTCTGACTCCTGTCCTTCATAGGCTGCACGAGGCTGAAGGGTGGCTATTTCCAGTGATCCTCCGTGGGGTTTTGAAAGTACAGCTGTGGCGAAGTATAATGAGTGAATGGCATGACACTGGGCCAGTTTCGCCTTTGCCTTGTTAATATAGATACCTTTTCTTAAATACATATATTTCTAATAACTATGGATTAGCATCGTTCAGCCTTCAGCTGACGATTTGGCATGTTAAGAGGAGGGTTGTTTTAAAGCTGCTCTGGTTCCAACACAAAGAACCGATTCCCATTTGTAGTACATCTCCGGTATTTGCCACGGTCTAGCTCTTTGCCTCCATTCAGCATAGAACCAGAGGTGCATGAGTGAGTAGCAGAGATGGGGAAGCCAGGTGCTTTCTTTAGTAGCTTTCTGAATTCATGGATAACACCAAGTGTCTTAAAAGCAATTTCAGGAAGAAAGCACTGGTAAAGCAACGAAACATTTTGTTTAACAGGGTAAAAATCAATCTTGTTAATCAGAACAGCTGGGAAGGAGGTACATGTGTGTTGGTTTGATGGATTAAAAAATGAACTCATCAAGAGGGTAATGAAAAGATCTTCTATGAAGCTGAACTGTGTTCTCATTGTTTATAAACTACAGCTTTATGTTGTTTCATTTTGTTAGGCATGCCTTTGCTGGAGCTGTGTTACAGAATGGGAAAAGAGGGACAAAGCTCTCGGCGTAGCATTGGAATAACAGAGTTCAGGGGTGCTGGCTGGAACGGCTGGAGGTACAGCAGTGACATCCTATAGGCTGGGCCATCTCCCATCAGTCCTACGGGTGCACCGGGGAGTAGGGGTGGTCTTGCAGCACAGCTGCGTCGTTGCTGGTTTGGAGATGGCTGACATCAGCCTGACTTAAAGCAGGGCAGAGCTCTCATCGTCACAAGAATGCAGTATGAACGTGTTCAAAGTAGCTTGCAGAGCTTTTGGACATGGAGCTTATGCAGTTGAGGGGCTGTTTTTGTTGTCAGCTTCTCAGTGATAGGGAACACTGCCGTTTCTTTTGCACAACGATGATTTTGCAGAGCAGTTCATCCCCAACAGATATGTAGGTTTGAGTGGATGTTGACCAGAAGCCTTTAGGTGGCAATCTCAACTGTCTGATTTTTCCTTGTCCAGAAAAATATTTAGTCTCAGTTAAAAGTCTTTGTTGAAGTCCTAAGTCATGCTGAGGATCTCACCCCTTGCCCTTTTCATGTTTGCGTTTCTGAAATTGGAATGATCATTCCTGCACAGTTCACGGACAGCGTTTTAGAGGTGAGAGTACAATTTCCAAATGGAAGAGCTAAGTGCTGCTGTGATTTTGTAGCTGAAGTTGAGAGACTGTGAAACATGATTCACAAAAATGCGTGTATGAGTAACATAGGAAAGAGGAGCCATGTGCACAAATGTGTGCTAAACCCATGGAGGAGGTGAAGGCCTGGGAGGCTGGCTGGAGCCTGGGCCTGGTGTCCAGCCCTTCCCTCCGCTGAGGCTGACGGACACGGTGCTTGCTGAGATCACACCTGTGCCTGCGAGCAGTAAACCATAGCTAGAGATACCAGGGAGTGATTAATAAGCATCGAAAGCAGCAGCAGTGGTAGGAAGGTGAGACTGAAGTGGGAGTTTCTGGACTATCAGTTCTAATTCTTATTACCTCGGGCAAGAATGTTTTATGTTTTCTTTTCATAATCCAGTCATGCTCCACGGTTCTTCTGCTCACAGAGCTAGAAATCTTTTTATTACTCTCCTAATTCGATTCCAACTAATGCACACATCTTCTTGTGCCAGTACTGTTTCTTCATCTCTAGCCCATATGCTCACCCCACCACTACATACTGAAAAAGCAATTTGTCTTCTTCCGGGTCTTTTTGTCAGACTTAACAAGCCAATCCTTTGCAGTCCATGGTTGTCAGAGAAGGTTCTCGTTTCTTCAGTCATCCAGAGGGGCCTTCTGTGTACCCCGTGCAAAGTCCGATTTGCTTTTTCTTAGCTTGCGTAGATTGGAAGACCAATGCAGTTACTCTGGATGAGATCTCCTTTGTTTTAAAAAGGGCGTTACCGAGGGGCAGACATGGTGATCAAGCTTAAATAAGCAGCAGGAGCAGTCAGCATTCCCAGGGGGGAGCAACTTGGTGCTTGAGAACTGGAGACAGCTGATGGAGCCTACGCTGTTTGCTGTGGCTTCCAGTGCGATGGTTTCTTGCCAGCCTGCCTTCTGGCAGTCTGACATTGAATATATTTAGGTTTTTTAATGCCTTGTGGGCTTTTCGTTGTTTCCCTGCATCTTGGATTGATAGTTAAACTGGAAAAAGAAACAAACTCTTCCCCATGGCACACCATTTTTACAACTGCTAGCTTGATGCTTCCACTAAAGGTACCAAATAACGCACCTGAAAATCCCCGTAGTAACATCAGCCTGCCCCATCTGCTCCTCTCACGTTGTTAATGTTGTAGGGTGTATGCCAGGGAAGCAAAATAAACTCAGATAATAAACTGTAGGAATGCAGGAACTGTACGTATGTACGTGTACTTACTTATTTAGAAGTGCAGTCTTTGTTTCTTCACTTTAAAGAAGTGAAGTCCTGGAGAATTCTGGAAATAAATTTGACCTTTTGCTCCGAAATGTCTCCCTTTACCTCAGATGGTGCAGAGCAGAACATACACGACAGCTCTCCGAGTTGGTGTCATCTCCTTTTGAAGACTTTCTGCAGATGTACCTCATCCTTGTGAATTTTTTCTAACAGAGAGGAACACTCTAAAGAAATGCCAACGCTAGCATTAGCAAGCAAGTGCAGGGAAAGCTATAATCAGAAAACCTGCTGCTTAGTTCTTCTATAGCACAAGTAAATGTCAGCGTAGTTTTTGATGACTTCGATACCAAAAAGTCAAACGCCAGTTGTGCCTTTCGTGCCTGTCGGCTGTGCCTCCAAGTTTCAGTCATGTATATACAGACAGGAGCGGCTGGGCTGCGGGTCTTGGTGAGGGTGCTGAAGGGAGCAGAAGGCTGGTTTGCTTGGTGTGCTGGTAGGTCGTGTGCATGTCAGAAAGTGCCCTTTTGAATTACTCCATGGGAACATGAAGCTCCTTTTTTGATCTGTAGATAACTTGAGCCTGTGTTTAACTTGCATTAAGTTACTTCATTTCACTTGGAAAATGCATTTAGATGCGATCTGTGGCTGTGGTAGTTTCCACAACACGGTATGTGCAACATGCTGTTTTGTTTTCTTGGGCTTCAAACAGATTAAAAGAGAGAGGGTCGCAGACAAACTGCTTAGTTTGTCTAACAGCAGCTCCCTGTAATCTCTGCGGCACAGTGCTTTTTGAATACTCTTCTCTACGAGGTACAACTGAATCGATTTCAGAAATAAATAGCTATTTCTCTATGCTTTAATGTCATCTCTACATCCGTAAATGTTAGTTCTGTTTCCAGACCCACGTGATTTAATGTGCTAAATAATCCCTGATTTCATGGATCAAGACCTTTAGCATATTCTCATATGTTGCATGTAATGCAATTATTGAAAAATTAATCAAATTCCTAAGTGTTTGGGGAGGGAGGAGGAAGAGGAGGCTGCGGTTAAAATCTCATCAGTCAGAGGACATGAAGGGTTCTGGGCAATTTTGGTCTTGATGGAAATGAAAGTTTTTAATTACAGTGCACTGCAACTTGCAGGTTTCCCAGAATAACCGAAGCATCGCAACTTGTGCATGTCATCAACCTTGCGAAGGTCTGTTCCTGAAAGGAGGGAGAAGACTGCTTAGTGAATAGTCTGAATGGCTGGGGGCAGGAAGTACAGTTTTGAATACTGTTCAAATATTGGTGCTTGCTACGGATTTCTTCAGCTCTTTCCATCTCTTTTCATTTTTGTAAAAATGGAAAGAGATGATCACCTCTTTACTACATAGGAGAGAGGGAGTTATTGAAAGGGAATAAAAATTAATTATGTGAGGGATTGAAAGTCAAGAGTCATGAAGCTCTATTTCTAGCTCTGTGGCTGGCTTACGATTGCTCTTTGGCAAGAGAGGTCAGAGTGTGACGCACGTTTAGGCAGGCCCTGCCTCCTGAAACAAGCAGTTCTTGGTCCTGTGCTGTGCTGCACGTGCTGTAGTGCCAGGGTGTGAGGCAGAGCCATGAGCCAGATGGGAGGGGACTGATCCAGCTGAAAGAAAACAGAAAGCAGAAAGGTGGCGATGGAGAAGAGGGATTTATTTCTTCAGCCAGAGCAGTTGCCTGATGGGTGTCATTGCGATATTCCCTGTGTGAGAGAAATGAGCTGCTTTTTGCAAACTGGTCCTTGAATATTGTCTTGATGAGCCTCATTCTCCAGCTTATCTCATCTAGTCACAGTTGACTATTAACATTTCGTATCAACCATGACTCTGTGGGACATTCACGGGGTACGGGTTCTGCAGATGATGTTCTGTAGCTAGGATTTTGAACCAGTTCTTGGGAGATAAAAATAAACACCCCATGCTGGAAAACCTTTACAAGCTATCATTATGTATGTTGGCGTCTAGGAAATTAAATCTAGTTTTTCCTCTTTCGTTCCTGTAGATGTAGAAGAAAGGGTGAAATAAGTGGAGGCAGGGCACAAGGATCAAACTAACCTAATGTTCTTCAGTGAGTAGTCTCATTTGGCATATTTCTGTCAGCAGGACAGAAGCACCTCATAATGTAGCCAAAATAGAGCCCTTCCCTCACTTTGTTAAAAAAGAAAAAAAAAAAAGAAAAAAAAATAATTAAAAAATCATAACAGTCACTCTGTTCCAAACAGAGTTACAACAGATGGTTAGTTCAAGTGAGAGGAAAACTCAAAGCCAGCAGCAGTAATTTTAATTCTTGGGAAGCATTTGAGGTGCAGCACCTGCTAGAAGTGTTGATGGGGATCTTCAGAGCACCCTGGGGAGATGCAAGGAGTGGGGAGCAAACAAAACGCAACAGGGAAGCACCCTGCGAGCAGGCAGAAGGAGCAAGAATGGACAAGGCAACAGGGCACCTGCAGCTCGTATGACCACCTGCTTCGCTCGGCTGGGAAGAGGGTGCTTGGGGTGTTACAGCCCCAGGGCAGTCAGTGCTGCTTGTTCAGAGATCCCTGCGGACCTGAGGATCGGTCCTCAGTTCAGCATCAGGGGTGGTTCATGTCATAAAGTCTTTCAAGCTGCAGAACAGTCTTACTTTGCAGAGGTAAAATGAATAGCTTAAAACAGAAGAAATGCACTAAAGGAGCAGCCTTTATGGGTGTGCTGGGTGTGCTGGCTACTTGCTTGAGTTCTGCCATCTCAAACTTGTGGGAAACTGTCTCTGATGTCAAAACTTGCGTTTTGAGATTTTTGGGGGGTTGTAAATTGCTCAGCTACACAGGAATTATTGTTGTCTGCATTCTCCAGAGTTTGACGCTGTTTATTTCTCCCTGCCCCCATTTCTCTGGATGAAAACTTAAGTCAATAAGCTTCAGGGTGGCTTATCATATAGCTGGCTTACAGTCATTTTCCAGGGTGCTTATCACACACAACCAAAATGTTGCAGAGTTCAGGTCTGAACTTCTCTAAAGGAATGAAGAAAATGGACAAAATCATTGAGATCCACCAGATGGCACGGAGGCTAAATCCTGTTGTTCTTGCAAAAGAGTTAGGTATGTAAACCCGTGGTCTGCTTGCAGTAAGTCAATGAAAGCACCTAGTTCTCAGGTGCCAACTTCAGTTGTACTCCAATGAAAATCTTACCAGATTATTCAGCACACTGCTCTAAATGTATTTGTATCTGTTTTAGCTTTCAAATTATGTTTTGTCTTCAGTTGTTGCAGTTTTTCTGTTAATTTCAGGCAGTTTGTTTTGTTTATGATCATTCTGATCATAGAGCATAATGACTGCAGTCAGGCTTGTCTTCGTTCTCTCACCCTCCCCTAAATGTATACCCTGCCGGCAATTAAGCTTCCAGCTGGGAAGGCAGGAGAATGGGGCTGGGACTGCAACACTGAAGAAACAAACATATATCAAATAAACTACAGCAAATGACAAAAACTCTCTCTCTGAAGCCAACAATGATAATGTTACAAATGACCGTGACAGCCTCCGACTAAAAGAAGCAAATGGCTTCATCTGTAAATGGGCAAATTGATTTCTTTCTCTGGAAAGCGAAGGCTGTTCCAAGCAGTGGGGGTAGTGGTTGTTTTCATACACGAGAAATGCCCAGCAGCACCCCTACCATATGCTGCAGGAAACCGTGTCTTCAAAAATTTAGTTAGTCGTGTTCGTAAGGAGATCAATGTATAAACTCGAAGGGAGATCAGGGTTACTGTGCTGTCAAACTGGTAAGGGTGCTTTTTAGCGTTTGGATGCACGTTACTTGCTTGTAGTTTATTTTTAGTGAAGGAGTGTGCAGCAGTTTTCCATTTTCTTTTTTACCAAAATTCTTGCCTCAGTTTCACCACCACCACTGCTTTGGTTTGGCTGCGGTGACTGTCAGCATAGCAAGACATTTGGCCTTGTTTCCGTGACACGCAGACCGCTCTGTGCGTTCAGACCCAGCGGGGCTGCACGAGTCCCGCTCTGCAGCGCGGGTTTTGCTGAGGGGCAGCCTCGGACCTCAGGCAGAGCGAGGCACAACGCATCTTCGCAGCACAGCAGCTGATGGCTGGCCCCGCAGCCCGTGTGCACCTGCCCCGCTCCCTGGGCCGCGAGCTCGCGGGCAGCACAGCCGTGAGACGCTCCTGTTTCACGTCCCAGCAGATTCTGCTCTTTGCAGCCTGGCTGAGGAGGTGCCAGGGCGCAGGGCTCGCTACTGTTTTCACAGAGAGCAGCAGTGAAATCGCCTGATGTGATGTCCTTTCCTATCTGCATTGCTAGTGCTGAGGTACTGCCAAGCATATCGCTAAAACTGATCTGTCTGCCCGCTGATTTCCAGCCTTCCATGTAATGATTTCTTACCCTTCGACTTGGCTTCGTTGTGAAGGAAATTGAAATCGCGCTGGGTGTGACAGCACATGCAGGCTCCCTTCAGCCCCGGCTTGGCAGTCAGTAATCCGGAGCAGAGGAAATTTGTCTGAACTTATCTTAAAAATTGAATCATGTGAGATTATGGTGAAATGATGATTAAAAGAAATTGTTCTTTGAGAGCAAATTCGTTTCCCTCCTGTAACTGTTAGAGGCCATAATTGTTGCACCCAGCAGGTAACGTTGGCACGGAGCTGGTCTGCTTTTATTAGTGTGCAAATGTAATACTTAGGAAAGACCTCGTGAATTCACAGAGGTGCCAAGATCTTTGCAGTTGTGTCCATGAGCTACAGAAGTGTTCGTGTAACCCCTAGAGCAGGCAGCTTTGTGCCTCACCTCACAACTATTAAATCCACCCCACCCACGGTGCATTTTAGGCTAGACACTTCAAGTGCTGAGACGTGTACCGATAAATTAGATCGGCTGAGCAGGCACGTTCTGGCTTTAGAATGCCGTCACTTGTACCAGAGAGCCACGACAGTGCTGGGCTATGGTCTGTTGTTCAAGACGAAGTTTGCCCCGGAAAACCAGCATGCTTGCTGGGTGCTAAATGGCCTGGTCCCTTTTTGGCTGTGTCTCACAGTGCAGGCAGCGGCAGGTCGCGGTGATGGTCGCTGGAAGCACAGCACAGGTTTGCTCGTCGGATTGCACAACTGCACGCAGGCAAGGCATGGCTTTTGTAGGATGCGTTCTCGGTGGGGAAGAGCTTGGAAGTGTTGCCAAAGTGTGCATTAAAATACGAATAACACACGCTGTGTTTGTGTGTGTGTGCATGCCTGAGGCCATGTCGAGAGGGTTCCTGTCAGGATTTCTGCTAACGCTCCTCTTCTTCAGATCCCTGAGTCTGTTTTGGGTTCCTTGTGTCCTGACTGCTTTTCTCCTGCATCTGTGCCTCATCCCAGATGCCTGAGTTCCACAGTGTGATGTTCTCTGTCTCTGAAGGTCAAAATCCTCGTTGTGGCATCCCAGCTCATTTGCTTTAAACCAGGCTGAGGTCACTTGAGCTATTAGGAAGTTTAAAGTAGAAAACTAGCAGGAAAAAAAGATCTACTCTAATGAAGTGATGGCCTCCTCCATCTTGCAAAACAACTTCAGCAATACAGGGAAATAACACAAAGAAATTATTCCCAGGATGTCAAATTTACAAGACTAGCATTTCTTGAGGCCAATACAGTGGAAGGATGAAAGCCCTCCTGCAGCCAGCTAACCAGCCAGCTTCACACCAGGTTTCGTCCCAGCTCCAGCTGGTCCTGAAGCATGCAGGCTCACAGTCTCCATGGTTTTGTCACTGAGAGAGCGATACAAACTGTTCTTAACAATATGCATTTCGATACCGTGTTGTACTTGTTCAGCATCTTTGCATTGAAAGTCTCAGAAGTGCGTAACAGAAAAGAGAAAACTGTCTCCTGTCTTTCCATAGGGAAGCAAGCTGTTAAGGACTCCTCGTGTATTTTGCAGAGGCAGTGCACTCAGACTCTGGATTTATACTTTTTTTTTTTTTTCTGTCATCTTTTTACCTTTGTGCTGGAAAGAATTTCCAGAGGCAGTGACACAAGGCCTGGGTGCAGGAGGCTGCCCTGGCTGCAAGGCCCTCCGCGCACTGCGAAGCTCCGTGTAGGGTGTTGGTTTGTCTGTATTTTGACCTTGAACTCGGGAAGAGAGCTTTCTCTGACTTGGTGACAAATTATGCGGCAGAGCTGTTGAAGGAATCATGCAGCGTGCAGGCTGCCCCGGGTGACTTTTGTGCAGAGTCATGCTGAGAAGGGTCCCTCCAGACACACTGTCTTCAGGTGGCAAGGCCAGGTGTGGGGGGGTTCTGGCTGTGCTGGAGCCCTGGGCTGGTGCTGAAGGGAGGCTTGGGAGCGATGGAGAGAGCGAGATGGGAGACTGCCGAGCAGGTGTGCTCGTGCCTCTTTCAGTCCGTCTGTATTTCCTGTGCTGGTGGAGTGATATTTGTAATGGGTTGGTGTGGCCATGTTTGCATTTTGGAAGCATACTGACTGCTCGCAGCCATCGCCTACAGTGAGCTCTCTTGGCTGCAGAAGGAATTTGCCCAAAATCGCGTGTCAGCACTCCAGCCCTTTGAACGCTCTATTTCTGTCTCTAAAAGCATCTGCCTGACGCGTCCCTGCAGAGGCGGGCTGAAAGGTTGGGAGAGGAGGGAGCACAAGGGGAGGAGCGAGTCCCGGTGGCAGCAACCTATGGCAGGTCGAGATGTGCCAGCCGGGCTGTGGGATGCCGCAGCGTGGTTCACACGATGTAGTTTGTCCGAAGGGAAAAACCCTATCTGCCTACCCTCTGTGACTGCTGTCATACTTCTCGTTGATTGAAAGAGCTTCCAGTCCTTCTCTGCCGACAGACTGAGAAGCAATTAATAATGCTATCCCAGAAAAGAAATAGACCTGGCTGAAATAAAGTAATTTAATGATCAGAGGGGTCTGGTAAACAGGAATTAAGCAGTTCACGGTAAGTCTTTCTTGGATTGGGGAAGGATTGGAAAAACCCTTGGGCCCCAAGCTCAGTCCAGCTGAGCTCACTGCAGTTCCACCCTGCAGAGATGGGGGTGCTTCCTTATCTAAAGCCCCTAACCTGCACCGCTGCAGATGTATGCAAAACTCCAGATAAGTAGTTCCAACATCTTTGTTCAAAAATTTACGTCTTCAAGTGATAGCAAAGCCTCTGTGGCAAAATAGTGGAAAAGGAACAGATCCTGTTCTGCTTTTTTTTGTTAGTTGCCTTGTGATTTGCTGCTGTATAAGTCATGGCAGCTAGTGAACTGGGTAACAGCTTAGCTCTGGTTTCAGGTGTTAGGTGGATATGGTGTAAACACTCTTGCTTTTTTATGGAATTTCTGATTTTAAACCTTCAACCACTTTGGGATGCTCTGCACAGAGAAATATCAGCAGTCTTGCCTTTGGATTTTACTTCAAGACAAACAAAAATGCCACGGTAACAGCAGACACAGAATAGGCATTTCAGTGTGAGAAGGAGATCGTTCTGCTGCAAAGAGGAGATGTGGAGCCTTGTTCCTTTGGCAGCAGGGGCGGGTCCGGGCGATGCACTTTTCAGTGAAAGGTGCAGAGCACGGGCTGTGTTGATACAGCTAGGAAGAGCTGCAGGCATTCAGCGCGCCCAGGAACAGGCAGAAGTCTGACAGAGGCAACGGGCAGAGCTCAAGAGGTGCTGTGGGAGCTCTGAGGCTGGTAGATGTTGTTCTCTTTGGTTTGGTGATGTTTAAAAGGACAGTGCAGAAGAACAAAATGATGAGTGGAAGGTGGAGTACTTTCTGCTTAGGCACAAAGGTAGGCTTCTGCATTTTGATGCCTATACTTCAGCGGTAGCGCTCTAAATTTGGAGTTGTCAGTCAGTAATGTACCTCATTTGTGGCTCGGGTGCATAGGGATTGAATGTTACCTGGGAGTTGGAGCTGAATTTAGGAAGCAATTTAGTTCTGGGGAAGCACACACAGCACCGTCACATCTGTACAGTTCAGCATCTGCTGCTTAGGCTGCCTGGTGCATCTCGCACGGCTGAAGAGGGCTCCGGCCCTGCCGGGAGGTTGCTTGCGGCTGGAATCGCCATAGCAGCGTGGCACTTCCCAGGGCCCGCTCGGTCTGAAAGCTGCTGGAAGCCGCGAGGTCCGGCCCATCGCACGCCGTGAGCTAAATGTGCTGATCAGCACAGCGCATCCGTCGGCTCGCAGCCCTGCGCGTCCCCGCTCCATAACGAGGCGCTGACCCAGCTTTATCCTCCTGTAGGACCAGCCAGCTCTTCTTATGTCATTACAGCACAGCTGCTGCAAAGGGAAACCGTGACAGCTCCACCTGGATGTTTGATTTTATTTATTCATGGCCCACGGAACAATGAAGTCAGAGGTAGGTGAATGATGCAGTGCAGGAAGTTGCTGCAGCAGTAGCTCTGCTGCCGAGATGATGATTTAATGTATCGGGCTAACGGCGGAGGAAAATATGAATAAATTCTGTTTGTGCGTGTTTTGGGTAGCGGGTAAGGCGTTCTAAGTGCAGCAGATGATATTTTTCTAATTGTACAGCTTTCTGTTATGCCTGAAGTAGTGATGTACGAAGGTTTGTTTTCCTTAATGTTACAGAAATACAGCCTTTCTGAGGAAAAGCTCTCCGTTTATCTTGTTAGAATTAACAGAACGTCGTGTTTCATTCTCACAAATGCAGATCAAGTTCTCAGCAAAAAATAAGCATGTTAATCATCGGAGCTGATGTGCTGTGTTATGCAGATTGCAAGCATTGAGTCAGACTAGGTTCAGGTTTCTTATTTGCATTTAGTTAATCAAGGCTGTGCCCACCCTGCATCCCTTCTGGTGAATTTCTGTTGATTTTGTTGCTCAATGTATTTATTCTTCTCTGTGCATCTGCTTTAAAATAAATCATCAGAACAATAAGCGAGCCTACAGCAGACGCAGCAGAATATTTCAGGAAGTGAAATCTTGCTGTGGAATCACATGCAATTGTGCGGTTGGTAAAGGAGGGGTTTTGCTGTGAACTGTGAGCAATGTTTTGAGGTTCTTCTTTTTTTTTTTTTTTTTCTTTCTTTTAAATGAAAACAGTGCCATGTCTGCCTTGTGCACAGAATGTGTGTCTGAGAGACGTGGTCTGGGATGTATCTGTCCTACAGATCCTCCAAGATGTCCCAAACGACACCTCTCAGACTGGGTTGTGTGCATAGGTGTTCTGTGGTTGTGTAATGGAGCTGGAGCTTGAGGATGGAGTAGTGGAGAGTTTGGGGGGTTCATTTATTTCATTTTATTTTTTTATATCTCTTAGCATCTCACACGTTTCTTAATAGCTTTATAAAAGAAATTTATGAACTCCTGGCAGTGCCATTGGGTTTAAAAGTTGCCAGTCCAGTATCTTTTTAGTTTAGTGGGATATTAATGTTTCCTATTTTTTCCAATAACTGTTACTTTAAATTGCTTTGAATTTGTTTTGATGGGGTTCTGTCAAAGCTGATGAATGGCTAGAAACAATGAACCAGAAATCTGACCTGCCACCAGCCAGTGCCCAGGGCAGGAAGCTGTGAGATCCCCACTGAAAACAAAACTCTTCTACGCCCTGCTAGGCAAGAGTCAGTGCTTTTAGTCTTCACACGGCAGTTGGATCTGGAGATGGTCTTTTAATGGGTCTTGTCATGTCTACGTACAGTTAGAAGTAAAAGAATGAAAAAATCCCTTCAATCATAAGCCTAGCATGGGCAGTTAGAGCTAAAATTCATAGCCAGCTTGCTGTTGTATGAGAATCCGTACAAACAGGATGAAAATTGCCTCAGCTCACCTACCACATGCTCATTGCTACAGATGTCAGCGGTGTTTGTGTGCTGGAGGGCTAGGGATGACGGCACCCAGACGTTTGAGGCCAAGTTCTGTATGTTGTGGAAGTCCCCAGGGCATCAGATTTGGGGGAGCTGAATGAGGCTGGCTTCTAAATACGGAGCTTCTTCCAGCAGACGGAGAGGTGGCAGTAGCGGGGCGTGGGTGGGTTAAAGGGTGGCACAGGCAGAAAGAAGGTCACCGGCAGAGAAACTCAGCTTGGTTCCCTGTAAATACAAACTGTCCTGTGCCTCCCAGTGCCTCGCCATGTGCACAGTCCTGCCAGGAGAACGGGGAGCGTGTGCTCTTCTCTTTCCACCATGCAGTGCTTTGGAAAATGCCAGCCACTGTTATGTGCCGGGCCCCTGAGCAATGCCGCACCGGCCTCGGAGCCGGTCAGCGTGTAATGTCTATAGGGCCAGCTCCAAAGGAGCAGTTCTGTCTGCTCTTTTAGAAGAGCTCGATGAAGACAAAACCCCTATTAAATATTACTAAGAATGATGTTTTCTTTCACTAAGATATCTCATAGTTTTAGACATGGTTCCGTTTTTCATTGAATGTGGAAAAACAGATACTATTTTTCAGCTTAAGAAAATGTATGGGCCTCCAATCTATAAATGCATAGCTTCATTAGAATTAAAGAACTTGTGTTTGCAGTTGCATGCATGATTATGTTTGAAGATCTGGAGCCTTTTGCAGGTGTATTTTTGATTTTACTGAAATCTGGACAGTAATGATGGCTCGCATTGGATGGAAAAGTTTCTTACTTGGTACAGGAATTGAGAGGGGAGCCTAGGGGCCTTCAGTCCTGCTTAATGGAATCATTATTTTTGTAGTGGGTGGAGACGAAGCATGTCTCATATTATTGCTAGTCCAGTCATGCTCCTGATGCCAAAGGAACTCTAGGAAAAAGTAAATAGCCCGATGCGGAACAGCAGTAAAGCCCTGAAACCTCATTTACATGTACACCATTGCCAGTCAGAAACAGCGTTTGTGAAGGGCAGGGAAGCTGGAGCGGTCCTTCGTTTTCCTACCAACCATTTTGGATGGTTTTGATGACAGTAATGTCGGGTTTTCTTTAATGCACAGGCAGGACGTTGCCAGTTTGCTACAGCATGGGTGGTGTGCTGGGCTGGTCAGAGCTGCCTGGGCACAAAGGCAGGGAGCTGGGGGCTGCCGGGCCCCCGCAGCCTCTTGTGGCTCTTACCTGTAACTGGCAACGCTGCCACCACAAGCAGTGTGTCCTGAGCAAGGGCAGATGAGAGATCCTTTGTACTTGGAGCTGGAAAATAAAAATCGGCAAGTTACGCAATTGTGATGTTGATCTCCCAATATTTTGACACTGATGCTCCTCCATTGCTTGGTTTTCAGATAATCTAAAAGCTTCCAGAGGAAATTCATGCTTTCCAGGAAAGATTTTTTATTAAGGAAATAAATGACTGCAGGCAAGCTCATCCCTCCTGTGGGACTTCCACGGGCTGCAGGCACGGCATTTGTTGGAGGCGTCTCCTTCAAGAGAGAAACCTGAGTGCAGAGAGGGCTGTCAGGCTGCTGGTAAAAACTGAATTAGGTCCTGGAGGATGAGAAGGGAGCTAAAGGAAAAAAAATAAATAAGCAAGTACTGATTTTTCATCAAAACAACACATCTATGCTCCTTGTAAGATGCAGCATTGGCTACCTCCTCGAACAGCCAGACTTACCAAAATGAAAAATCCAGTTTTGTCTGTTGTTCCTCATTGAGGGGTCTCTGAGAAAATCCCAGGCCTAATGTGCGCGAAGAGGGAGCGGTGTGCAGTTGGGGAAATGTTTTAGCCTCTGCTAGAAAGCTGGGTTGTGTTTCCTGATGTGAGCAGTGGGAGCGTGCCCCGGGATGATGTCCCAAGGTGTGCACACCTGGGTGCAGCATGCCCTTAAGGAAACTGAGGGATCAGATCTTTAATGAGGATAAATTAGGGGGTTCGTTGGTTTTGTGTTGTTCCACAGGGGGGGGAAAAAAAAGTGAATAAATGCATTAAATCAGAAGCATATAGCTTTTCAGCTTGAAATCATTTCTATAAACAGTTACTGATTTATATGCATAGCACAGGCACCCACAGGACAGATGCAAATGTCTTCGTTTTTCCAGATGGAAAGACCGAGGCAGAGGGAGGAGAGCAGGGATCGTTCAGCTGCAGAGGCACGCTGACACTGGAGGCAGAGCGGGCGTCCAGAAACCCTCGGTTCCCAGTGCTGTACTCACACAGCTGCCTGGGAGCGTTACACAGCATCGTGCGCTTCACATGCTTGAGCAGTGAGAGAGAGAAGTCCTAAAATGCGTGCATGCTGTGTACGTGGCGTCTGCAGAGCACCGCGTTTGGCAGATGTTTCTAGATCTTTCAGGGGAATCTCCATCTCTCAGACAACGTCTTGCAGGCAGTGCCGAGGTGACAACAGTACTGTTGAAGTGTAATTGTATGCTGCGTGTCAGGATGCAGCTTACTGCACCCCGCTTCTTACCCCTGTGTGTTATTAAATCACCGAGGGAACAAAGTGAGACCGTCTTTGAACACAGCACTCAAACTACCGCAAACAGCTTGTATTTACAGACACACAGGAAAAGGGAACTCATGAAAACATACTTCCCAGTCTTTCCAGTGTTCCCAAGCAGTTGTGCAATGCTGAGGTCTGCTCTGCAGATAGAAGCAGCATCGCTTAAACAACAGCAAAGCAACACAACTGTAACGCAGTTGTGCTGGAGGAGAAAGGGGAGAACACCCCGCCTCTCGGGAGGCGAGGGGCTGCTGGTGGTCTGTTTGGGCTTGAGGCAGATTGCTTAATGCTGGTGGTGTGCACTCCAGCAGGATTTTGCTTAGATTTGAGCCGAGAATAGAGTCTGTTGAGACAGTCTTTCAAGGCAGCAGTCAGCAGAGAACATCGGGACCGCGGAAAGCTGCTGCGCGTGTTGTGCTGCTCGGGGCACAGCGCAGGGTGTTGGTTCAGCTGCGTGCCCTGTCCACAGAGCTTCACCCAGAGGATATTCTTGGATTTGGTTCCAAACGGGAGGAAAAAAAAAAACATGGCCTTTCAGACAGTGCTCTCTTTTTCCTTCTTTGAGAGCCGCTGCCAGAGCGGGCAGGCCTCAGATGTGTTTCTTTCCAGTGAAGGGCCGTAGGAAAACATTTCCTGCTAATAAGAGTTTTCTAGTTGGGTACTGTCTGTAGGACATGTTAGTATAACTGTGGTGTTTTGTGTCTCTTGGTTAACGTGATGAATAGAGTAATGGAAAAACAAAACTGCAGCGCGTTATCAGTAGCAGAACTGATGTGACAGGACGTGGGGAGGGCAGAGTGACACCCTGCTCTAGGTGTCTGAGCATGCGGCATTTGTGTTCCACAGAACAGCTTATCTGTGCCTGTACGCTGTTGAACCAGCGGCACACATGAATTTCAAAAGCATTGCTTGGGGACTGGAGCGACAGAAACATTAGCCTGCTCACAGAGGCATAAAAGGCTGGGTGGAAAGGAAATAAGCCAAAGAAAATAATTGCACGGTTAAATTTCACTCAGCTATCCTTTCCTCCTTCCTTCCCTTCCTGTTTGCACATCGCTTTGAGTCCTGTTGTCATGTGACCCCTCTGTAATGCCATTTGTTTTGTCGCTTCATCCCACCCCAGTGCTTGCCCCGAACTTTATAGCTTACCAGTATTACTTGCTTGGCTGCTCTGTTAATCTCTCACACTACAGCACGCTTCAGAAATTCTTATTCTCTTCACTCAGCAAAACAATCAAATCCAGCTCAGTCTGCAAGTCCACGCCGCCCGAGCGGCACAACTGCGCGTCCTGATCCGGTTCCCAGCACCACCTTTGCACCACCCGGCGGCCTGGCTGGTGAGCTCAGCGTGGGGACCGGGCTGAAAAGGCCTCCTGCGGAATGCCTTGCCTTGCGAGGGAGGACAAGGCAGGCTTTGTGCAGCAGCGAGAGGAAGCCCAGAGCAGATGTGTGCTGCAGGCCCGAGGCGGGAGCCAGCTTTTCAGGCAGGATCGGCCGCTGCTGAGCGCGGCGCTGCAGAGCGTGGAGCTCACAAGGGCAGCGTTCCATGCCATCAACCGTGCCCTCTTAAACTGTCAGTCCAGCAGCCTTTCTTAGAACAAAAAGCACATTCTGAATGGTTTTTGGAGTAGAAAGCAGGACAGAGAAGGAACAGAAATGCAGAGGACTCTTCTCTTTATGGGTGTTTGTTGATGCATTCAGCAGTCCTGGGTTTGGTCGGGAGTTGGGGTATTCTCTCAGCTGCCAGAGCAGACAGGTTCATTCAAGCCAGACCCCTGATTAGAAGGGGACCTAGACCAAACACCTACTGCCTCAGCCTGTAGAGAAGTGAGGTAGATCCACAGCTCTTTCTTTTTGTCCTTACTCCTGCAAGGGACTGAACTAAAAGCCCAATTCTAGGTTTCCATTTCTCCCTCCTTGCTTTGGAAAAGATGAGGAAACTTGCAGAAGAGATTTGTGTGCATCCTCTGCTTCGCTCTGGAGCTCAAAATCAGCAGAAGTGAATGAAGTAGCTGTCAGCTGCAAGAGAGTACAAGGTATTAGTATGCAAAAGGAGCTAATACCAAGCCATTCACATCGCTGCTGAGGTTTCTGCGTTGGGTACAAGCTGTTTGCTACAGCAGTGTCAGATCTAGGGAGTCTGAAATAAAGCGAGATGCCTGGTGTGCATGTTTGCATATCAATACCAGAAGTGTTTTCTATTTGGCATCTGACACATAGCATAACTGGTGCTTGAGGTCAGGAATAATACCAGAGTTTGAAACACTTGTGCCTGCAGTTAGTCCTTATGTTTGCTTTGCGAGCTTTGTTCTCTTGCAAACTCCCGTTGTTTGTCTGAATGCTGTGTCTTCTGGGTACTGTTACATCATCCTTTTGCATGTTCTTCCGCTCAGAATATCTGATCTGAATCACTTCTGCCCACTGCAAAAAGATTCGATGTCTGCCTAGCAAGAACTTCCCGCATGTTTCTCCCAAGATAAACAGCATCTTGGAAGCCAAACAGTAGTTCTTACAAAAATCCAGCTCATGAACCAAATCTCCAAGTGAGTAGAGTTTTCTGTGAAGTAGCCTTTGATTTTATTCAGACTGCAGACAACCAAGTTTGTCTCTTTATCCAGGCTCCCTAGTAAACTTGTGTCCCTATTTTCAAGACTGCCATTATTAACGGTTTTCAAAGCTTGAGCAGAGAGCCTTGCTCCTCACCCCTGGGTATAAACTGAAGGGTGCAGTGGGAGTACGGCAGTGGAGATGCGTGCAGAAGTTGACTTTTATTTGTCCTCTCTAAGGCAGCTCAGAAATGACTGTCTGAAAAGTATTTGCCTACAGAAGAAGAAGCAGCATTCAAAGCCAAGATCAGCCCAGTACTGATAAACACGTTTCTGAAGGATGTCCTTCCGTGAGTGTCGTAAGATCCTTCAGGACTGAGCTTCCTTATTAGAGTGGGACAAACTGTGTTGAAGAGATGCACTCATGGAATGCCAGCTGGAGAACTGTGTGCATTGGTTTATCGCTGCGTTGTGGCTCTGTCTCCCTCTGTTGCTCTGACTTCAGTAGGTAAAATGTTCTTAGTCAATTCAGGCAGCGCACATCACGTGTGTTGGCTGAGCCATGGCAGGTGGTCCCTCTGACCAGAACAGGACTAAGTCACGCGGAGCAATGCTTTGGAAAACACAAAGCGGCCCAAGGTGCTACCTGTGGCATGCTGAGGTGATCGTAGGAATGGAGAACCAAACTCTGAAAAAAGAAATGGTGTCTGCTGATAGCCAAATGTGGTCTGACCGAGTGGGATCTTGGTAGGAGGCTGTGCTCTTTTGCCTGCTGTGACTGCAGTACAATTGTACCATTGAGTGCCATTGCAGTTAGTTTAGTTAGTTTAAAAAAAAAAAAGAAAAAAAAAAGTGTGGGTATTTGAACGATCTAGGAAAAGTGAGCCACCCTATTAGAATATGTTTACCCAATCTTTTAAAATATTCACTTCCTCTGACATTTTTATTTATTTTGGCACCAAAATACTGAGTCAAGCTGTTTTGCCTTTCCTGAGCTCGGTGTTTTCAAAGGAAGCTAATGTTCAGTCTTCCTAAAGAACTTCAGAGAACTTCATAGAGGGACTGCAGATGAAAAGAGCGATCCCATCCTGCAAGAATGTCCTCGCAGATGCTCTGGTTCTCATGAGGAACTAAAAAGATCTCTGCTCGGAAGGACCATTTGGTATCAATGCTGCATGTCTTACCAGATTCTGGATAATGCGATTACAGAAATAGTTAAACAGGTTAGCTCGTGTTGTGGTAGTTGTGTAATGTGAATTTTCGTATCCTAAACCTGTCTAGAAAGGATAAAACAACGTTTCTAAGTGCTTCACAAGGCCTGTCATTTCACTAGAGGCTTCTCAGCTGTCTTTATGGCATTTGAATTACTATAAAATGATATTCTGTCATCTCTTAGTAAAGCCCACACTTTAAACACTTCGCTGCACAATAGAAATTAAAATGAAATTGAGTAAACTCTGTCTTTCAAATTCAAGGACTGCCTAGTGACTGTCTGGGTGTTTTATATTAAATATAGGTTTATATCTAATAGAGCTTGGTTACTTGGAGCAACAAATTTCTAAATGTGAAATAGCAGGCCAGACATGGGAAATCAAATATTAACTCTTTCCATACAGACATTGTTTGTGTCACCTGCACATGTGCTTTCCCTTGTGGTCTTTTTGGAGGCCCGCTGTTGGTCTTGGCTCTCTTGCAGAATGTCAGCTTCTGGGGAGTGATGTGGTCTGCTCCCTCCGTTCTGCACCTGGATAAGACTCCTTGCAACCGCACCAGCAAGCGCAAGCAAGAACTATCATGCGTAGGTACCATTTTGTAGGGGGCAGTACTGAGGCACGTCAGAGAACTGTCCCGACGCATGGCTCGCTCGCAGCACTGACTTCCCATGTAGCTGCCTACACAGAGACCCCAGGGCAGTGGCCTGAAGCTTGGTCTGCTTCAAAGTTCCTGGGCTGAAAGATGTCTCCTCCTCCCCAGATGTGAGCCGTTTCTTCAGACTGTTTCATGACTTCTCTCACTGTAGAACCAAGGCCAACGTGCCCAGTTCTGAAGATGCGACCTGTCGTCTTCTGCTGTCAAGGATGGGCTCAAGAAACAACAGATGGCAACGCAGGGGCAAAGCAGAAAGCTAAGAACAGTGATAAGTAGTTTATCACTAATGCTGGTTGGGGCTTTATCCCTCCTGCTGTGTTAAAGCAGTTGCGGCGAGGTAGCTTCCTTCCGTGTCTGAGCGCTAGCATCGCTGGTTCCTGGGTGCATAAAGATGTAGCTGCAGCACCTGCTTGGGTAGGTACAAGTTTCTGCTGATCTCTGTTGTTTAGATTAGGATGATAGCCACGTGTACATTTGGTTCTCATGCAACCAGTATTGAATCTGGGAGCAAAAGATGAAAAATGAGGCTGCTACATGAACAGCACAAAGCAGTACAGAAAAACAAGTTGATCAAAGTGATAATTATCATGTTTTTGTGGTGTGTGAAGCCGCAGTAGGATTTTCTTTTGTAATTGCTGTTAGCCAGCCAGCCTGCAACCTTGATTCTTCACTTCATGCGAACTGCTGACCAGTAGAGTGCAATCTTCAGGCCACCAGTGTTGTCATTTACTGAAACTTGCTGCAAAAAGTGCTGTATGCTGGGGGTGGCATCCGCCAGCATGCAGAATAGCTGTGGAGTCTGAAAAATGCTTCTTTTCTGCTTCCTGTGTAAAGAAAATATCTACTTCTGGGGCATGCTAGCAGCATGAATACTGGCAAAAGCTCACTGAGGAGGAAAACTTGCGTGTGTGTTTGATCTGGAACCTCATGAGAGAGGCTGCCTTGCCGGATTGCTCTTGTCAAAGCACTAGCAGTAGGGATGCTTCCTTGTGCCTCTGTCCTGACAGCACAGAGCAGAGACTCCCTCTTACTGGTAATGTAAGAGAAATTCAGGTTTGTGGGCATGAACTGAAATGAAAATATTCACGAGATTTAAAACCAAACCACTCATCGCTTCCTGAGCACTGTGATACCTTTGGGTTGATTCTGGTGGGTACTGAATTAGAACTGATGGAAATTAATATTTCAGTGGATCTATTGTGCAGAAATAACGAGATGGTCTCTGCTCCCTAAATAAGAGCAGGAAAATTGGTGACCAAAGCTGGTCACACAGCCGTCCTGCTCAAAGTGATTGGGTCACTGCAAAGAGCCTTCTTTCTTTTAATAGCCGCCTATCTTTTATTAGCTGAAGAACGGTGGAACAGCTCTGGAAGGCACTTCTGTGAAGTTAATTATGGCTGTGCAGGATCCAGCTCCCTCCTCTGGACATGACCTTCATCTGCCAAATCCTGACAATCCCAACCTGAGAAACTCTCACCTAACCCGATGTGAGATGAAGCTGAAATACTTCATACCATGACTTCTGGAGCCAAGCATTTCTGATTTTGAGACGGAGCAGATTTCCTCTCCCAGATAGCTGGTGGGACTGTGCAGGAGCACCTCGGGGAGCAGCGCGTCCACAGCAGGGCAGCTTTCAGTGGGCACATCGTTAGGGCTGCAGGCCAGGGAGCTGTGTCAAGTCCTTATGGACCAGACAGCAGAGAGGCTGCTTGCTGTTGTATAGGTGCTTTAATTGCACAAATATATTTGTCTTCCAAATCAAAATACCTCAGTGATTTTCCTGTGATGCACAGCAGCTATCGTGCTGAATCTTACAAGCTCTGGGACAGTCTCAGAGAGAGCATGGTCAGTGAGGACAGCAAGGACCTCCCTGAGGGAGATGGAGCTGCTGACACTTGATAGAGACGTGATGTGGTGGTTCACGTGAGGGCAAACCATCTGAATTCATTTACTGAGCTAACTCCTACACTAAACAATTAACTTTACAGCAGAGCTCGCCCTCCACCCCCAAATGACACAGCTGCGTTGTCAGCATGGAGCAGCCATCAGGCAGTTGCTCTTACATCTAATGTAAATTTTACCTCCTGATGTGTATGCTTTGCTGTAGATGCTTGCCCTTGCCAAGACTCTTTCTATAACAATTAAGAACATTCTTGTTTTTTTTTTTTTTTTTTTTTTTTTTAAAAAAAAATNTAAGAAAAAATATCTACATTGTTTGGCTGCCAGAGCACTGCACATTTCTGTATCTTTAAATTTAAAGGAAGGAATTTGTGTTGGAATAACATATTTGTATATTGTAATATGGAGTTCTGGTGAAACAAGACTTCACAGAAGCAGGTTTGATCCCTATCAACGAGGTTCCAGGAGCTTTTCCCAAGTATTGTAACACTTAGAGGACCTGGAATGTGTTTTTCTAATTACTGAAGGTCTTTATATTTCAATTTTTATCAGAAAGAGAGGAAGCCTTAAGCAGAGTTTGAGGAAGTAATTTTTCAATATGCCTAAAATGCTCCAAGCAAGTGCCAAAGCAGGGTGGAGTAGTGAGTTTTGTGGCTGAGATCACCACTACCAAGAGCTATGACCTGTTGGCCGTATATTCCAGTGGTGATGTAATCCTGATTTAATGTTCATTTTTTAATTCTATGAATTTACAACAGAATTCTCAGAGTATTCTTTTTTTCTTGCAGTCTCAGCCCACAGATTCCTTGTTAGCTTGTGCGAAGCGTCTGCTGTTAGAATTCCCTGATGGATGTGAGCAACCTTGTCCTCGGCTGCGCCCCTGAGCTTCTAGACCTCTCTCAGCCCTTCTGGTCATGAGAAATAAGGCATGAAATATTGTATATTCAGCATAGTAAAGTGCAGAAGTGAGAGAGGGGTTTAAAATTGGAACACAGTCAGTTCTTTTGTGGGTCTGCAATAGTTAAACATGCATCTGTGGACAGGCATTCAAGACAACACCCTTCTTACCCGCTGAAAGCTTAACCATAGCTTTTCTTCAGAGAAAACTGCTGCCAGCATTAGTGGCAGAGCCCTTTTTATTGCTAGCACTGTAAAAATTCTCCTCTGTACAGTTTACTTCAGCTGTGGCCGACTGCTGACCCTAAACTGTCATTTGCAATAGTGCTAAAATGCCACCTTACACGCTTCTCACAGAGCGAGCCGGCATTTTATGACAACTGAGTGTGAGGTTGCCCGGTGTAATTGCTATGAGGGGTAATAGAGAATAGACACGTCGAGCGGCTGAGGAAATGCTGTATTCTGAAGGCCTACGTATTTGGTTGACTTCTGGCAGCAGATTCTTCCTGTCAGCAAATCTGAGGAATGCCTCCACCACGCTGTTGCTTGGCGAGGATTAAGCACAAAGGGTCCAGCTGAAGAGGGCTAATCCTCAGGGCTGCCCTGAACGAGCTGAGCTGATCGTAGGCCTGTTGCATAACAAGTTCAGGGAGCTGCCTGGCGGAGGAGTCCTTTAAAAGCACCTCTCACAGGCTCTGTAAGGGCCCAGCATTGTAGGCAGCCTCTGTAGTCACGTGAGAGAGTGATTCACAAGCACTCAGGTGCTAGAGTTGTCGCAGTGGACTCAGTGTGGATTTGGGTTTGCTCTGGACGCCTGCCACCACTGCTCGTATGAATCTGGTTGTTCACATTATTACTCCAAGGTAGAAGATGTTCCAGTTGCTGATTCCAGCTTCTAAAATTACTGTGGGATCTGTTGGGTGTAGGTAAACTTCTGCAGCTGCTGTCCCCATGGAGGAGCCTGAGCTTTTCCAGCTACACAGCCGCGGAGCAGCTCTCCCGCAGCACCACGTGCTGTCAGTGCTGCCGAGAGGGAAGTGCCCGTCCCTGTGGGAATGAAATGGCCGCGGTTTGTTTCTTCCCCTGCATCTTGAGGTGACTTCCACAGAGTTTTTTCATAGAGGAGAGATGGAGAAATAGGACAAAGAATAGAAAAAATACAGTTTTAGTCAAACTGGCTTTTTTTGAACTGATACGTGGCTTTTCTGGGCTGCTGTGTGGCAGTGCCAACATCCAGAACCACCTGGTGCTTACCCAGCTGGATGCAGGATCAGGGCGCCCTCGGAGACAGACTGTCACAGAGGAAACCAAGCAGTGTCACCCTGGGGACTGGGCAGTTGTATTGTTCTTTCCAGAAAGTAAGTGAGAAAATAATTCACCCCATTTTTATTCCAGCCTATGTATCTACTGTGTGTAAGTACACTTCAGGTGAAGGCTTTTAAACATATTTTAGAGCTTGTTTGGGAGGCAATGGAAGCAGATAACCATTATAAAAGTACCGTGGGAAGCGGGATGTACTTACTGCTGTAGGAAACCTGACCTGAAGGTAAATATGACCTGGAGTAATGACAGCCTTATAGGCTCTGGAGGAACAGCTGATGCAGGTGAGGAGCTCTTGAGAGGTGGGAGCTACCTGTGTGCATACACAGAAGGTAAACCAGCATATGTTAGCATAAGTGCGTACCTAAAAATAGCCAGTCCCCTGCAGTGTGTGTCCTGGAGCAGGAAGATTAACAGCACACATCGTGGTGTCTTGGTTTCCTTGTCAGTGATTTACATTCCTCTGTTGTCATTCATAGGACAGAAGTGTTTACAGCAGGCTTGTTGTGTGGAGCAGCGTTTTGGGCACCTGCTTACCTGAAAATTCAGATGTAAATATTTTTCCTCTGGAATTCACCAAGGACTTTTCAGCTGTTGTACGGACCCTATTTAACGTGCTGCTTTCACTGCACCGGTAGCATAATTAAACAATAGTTGCATCCCATCCACCCTGCGCTGCTGCCTCATTTGGAGTCTGAGGTCAAGTACAGTCTGTAAAGCTAAATTACATATATAAACGTTTTGCAGACGTGCATAATAATATGTACACACGGAAAATCAGGGGACTAAAATACTGTTTTAAGAAGGAGCTTAATCAGTAGAGGGTTATTTACTCTGTAAAGATTTAAACAGAATGCCTTGGGCAGTTCAGGTTCAGCAAGACTCCGCATAGCCCATTGTCTGGAAATCCCTACAGCAGCTTGTGCGTGATGCAGCGGCGGGACGATACTGGGATGTGAGTGAGCACCATCTTGGAAAGGCAGCCTGAAAATTCTGCTGCAAATAGACTTGTTACAACACCATTCCCATGTCAGTTCTTCAGCTTATGAAATGGAAAGTCTGGCTTGCCTTTTGGAGTCGATAAAGAAGCGCAGGGTCTCTCTGAGGGTGTTCTGTGGTTATGGTGGCACACAGTGAGAGGCAGAAGCCTTGTACTGCTTTAACTCTTGGCCAGCAGCAGTCGTGCAGACTGAAGCTGGGCTTCAGAGCTGCCGCTGCTCGGTGTGGCGCTTGGGATTCCTGCTGGCCTTGGGTCCCGGTTGTGTAAGCAGTGAAGGCTTTAGGAAGTTAGCATGGACTGGTTGTGGGGGATTTTTTTCCACTGTGAAATGCAATTAACTGCAAATGGAACTTCGGTGTTCAACAGCACAATGTGCAGTTCACCTCCCACTTGCCTGCGTGTTTATACCTGAGAATTAGGATGCTGTGTTGTTTATTTACTGTTCTGGAAAGTATCTTAGGGGAATTTGTTGATGAAGGTGATGTGACAGTGTGGTTATCTGTCAAATCAGCAAATATTTACTGCTGATGATGCAGGAGTCGGCCTAAGCTGGGAAAGTCAGGTTGTTTATGAGGAAGGATTTTCTTTACTCCCATCTCCATTAACTGCTCTGCTTTTTACAACACCTGCTCTGTGTCAGAGCCTGCAGAGACTTCCCCTCACACTGCGTTCTTCTTTCTGTGTGACTATTTCTTATGTTAAGTGACAGATGCAAGGAGAAAGAAAACACCTAGTGCTAGTTAGAACAAAGAAATAAATGGTCCTTTTCCGGTGAGTACAGGTGACTTCAGATATCCCTGCCACGCTGGAAGTATTCCTCTTAAGGAGTTACAGCTTTAGGACTTATATATGGCATACCTTTATGCTTAGCCATTTAAAATCTTGACTTTGAGTGACCCCTGACCTGACACTCTGCCTCTGTGTCTGTGAACAGAGGATGGTCCTTCCCCCAGTCCATCGTTGCTTCTCTGATGCTGTTCTGCTTTGACTCGTGGCAGGAAAGTGGAAAACTGCATTTAGTAGGATGTATGGGCGTGGAAATTCTGTTCAGAAATGACAGACTCCTCGTTCCTAGTAAGTTAATATCTTTGCCTGGATCTTACAAGTGAAAATGAGAGTAATAATTTCTTGCTGTGAGTTAAACTGAAGTGAGCATGAAGGCAAAGCTGGTACAGCCCCTTCTGAATGCGGCCACTGTGGGCCGCAGGAGCAGTGCTCCAGGTGAGTTTTTGTGCTGCTAGAAATCTGATCCTCAGGACCTGTCCTTTCCTTCTTTTCCCAAACGTTTTGGTGATGCTAGAAGTGAGAAATGGAGGGGGGAAAAAAAAAAAAAAGTCATCTAGACTAGGCACCATAGCTGAGATTTTTCAAAAGCAAAGCCCCATCTGATGGTGTTAGGGAGGTATTTTCAAGAGCGCAGGTGGAAGCTGGGCCCGTTGGTGTCCCATGGGAAGCAGGCAGTGCCAAGCTGCCTTTGAACTTTCCCCCTCAGTCCTGGAACAAGAGTTCAGGCTTCTTCCAGAAGCTCCGTACCCTGACTTAGTTTCAAAGGTGACTACTCAATTTATAAAAGCCACAAAAAGTAGTAGCCTAATTTGTGATTTTAAACAAATTTCTGAGGATCCTGGCCTATGGTGCGTGGACAAAGCGATGAGAACCATGGTGTCCCATCCAGGCTGGTTAGTGAAGGAGGACCTCGATGAACTCTTTGTTGTCTGCTCATGAAAGGTGCTTCATGAAGCCCTGCTCTTAGGTCCAGCAGTGATATTGGGAAGTGCTGCCAGGAAAGGCACACTGACTTACTGAAACTAATCCTGCCACCTGGGCTTCTGCTTCCCAGATTCCCACCAGTCTCTACCAATTCCAAACAGATATTTGGGATCTGAAACACATATCTTGAACTGGGACTAGACAGGATGGCAGAAAAGACTTGGAATTGTCTCAGATCGATACTGGCTTGTGCTCTTAATTTTAACACTTTTGTACGTAAGTATTCTTTTAATATCATCTGACTTGCATTAATATGAAAACGTTACTCCCATTCCCTCGAAATTAAACATTTATAACTGCTAATGGTGTATTTTGCATTTTTAAATTCTATCTTGTTAATATTTATAAATTCTTGTACAAAATGCACTTGCATTTAAGGCATTAATGTAGATTTCACATTGTCCATCAGAGTACTTTAATATAACAGACGTAAGATCTGAAACAAAACACGCAGTTAAAAAAAAAAAAATAGTTTTTACTGCACAAAAGAAGGAATAAAGTAATTAAAATGTGATTTGTTTACTAGCATACTTAAATTCATTTATTTATTCCTGTGGCTTAGGAAATATGAACAAAATAATGCAGTTCTTCTGTATCCCATGTTCTCGGGCGTCTCATCAGCTGTACCAGGTGTTTGGGAACAGCCACTTCAGCTTCAGTGGAACCCCGAGGCATTATGCCGGTGTTGGACATAGCTGAAGAGATTTACTACATTTTTTTAAGTTGCTGCTATTTCTCCCCTCATCTTGTGTGCTCTTTTGCTTCAGCAAGACGCATGCTGGTTTCATTATTCATCTGTAAATCAAGAGCAACTCTGAAACAAGCTGGATTGGAAAACACAGATGAATAATACTGCTAATAATAATCTCTATAACAGTTCATGCCCTAAAAATTCCCAGTCTGGGCTATCCTCTAGTATATTTTTACATCCAGAACTCTCTCTTCATCTGAGGAGGAGGAGGAAAGTGCCTGAAGGTGTTTAAAGCTGTTGTTCAAGGAAGGCATTGCACGAAGCTGCTGTGCTGTGTCTCCGCTGCAGCAGGGTGATTTCAATGCAAATTTTCCTGTGGAAGGGAAGGCACCTTACTTCATCATTCTGACAGCGGCTGTAAATTGCTCTCTTGCCAGGCAGGAGCGAGTTCTAGCAAGATGTATCTGAGAGACTGGAGGAAAGATGTTTTCCAAAGTAAATCTTTATTGATAGACTTTGACTTTTCTACCACAAAACGTAAGCAAAATGCATAGTTTGTCACCTGATCCTCAGGTGTTCTCCCCTGTGTGCAGATGCCAGCTGGATCGGAGTGGCAGGGGCATGCTGACAGGTGAGCAGTGCCGGAAAGCTGACCCCGGGCCCGCTCTGGCCGCGCGCTGACCAAGCAATGGTTAGCAGTGTCGGCTGAGGCAGTGCCCAGCTCTTCGGCTGTAGGATTGTACTCCAAAATGCCGAATTTACGTGAGCAGGGAGAAGCAGAGGTGCATGTATTTCTCTAAGCTACATTTGTTTCTGTTTTCAGCAAACAAAGCTAGCTAAGTTTGATCTCTTACAGTGTTCTTGTGAGAGCTGGCTATAAATACTGGATGGAGCTATTTCAGTCGAGGATTTGTTCCAGCTCTGTTTTGGCACCTGTCTCTAAGGTTGTTCTGCTTCCTGCACGGTGTAAGCATCCTACCCAAGGAATATGCTGGCTTGTGCTGCTGGGTCCACCCTGAAAGTCTACTTGCGTTCTTCGTACATCAGCCTTTTTATTCTGTAACACAAGAACATAAACCCATATCGAGCCTTTTGTCAGGAATTTTAAGCTTTAGCTATTTTAGTAAAATTTATTGAAAAATCCATATTATTTCTGCCATTTAAATAGAATCAGAAGACGAAGTGGAGAGGGCACATTCCCCAGCAAACTACCACTTCAGTTTTTGAGACTGATTGCTGCACACAGAGCTGTAGCGTTACAGCCGCTTCAGGAAGGGTCACCAGGAGCAGCAGCCAGCCCTCAGCTCCGTACGTGGTGTGTTGTGCTTCAGCTGCAGGTCTGGCCCCACCTGTAAGCACGGGCAGCCTCACTCGTTTGAGCCTGGGCTAGGCAGCGTGGAAGCGCAGCGCCTGCCGGTCAGCTGCGATGAAGCCGGTGCTCTTGCTGCCAGTGAGGAGCTGGTGTCTGGTTATGGATGCCAGCAGCAACGTGTCTGTTGGTTGAGCCCGTAGAATATTAACGTTATTTCAGACCTGTCTGCAGCAGCAAGATCAAAAAACAGCCTCCTGGTTTTGAACGCAACAAAACATGTCTGAATGACTGTGGTAATGACAGCATGGCAGAGGCTTGATTCTGAGACTCCCACTGAGGTCCAGAAAGAGAAAATAGTGCCGAGAAAGCTGTCAAAGCATAGCTATGTGCACCAGCTAACAGTGTGTTCATAAACTAAAACCACAAAAACACATCTTAAATTCTGTTGTTAAAGCAGCAAGAGAAGCCTAGATTCAGCATCGTGCTTGTTTTTGTCTGGCCTTTCCGTTAGGCTATGTCTGACCACAACTCACAGAAATGAGCCAAGATGAGAAGCTTTTTTTGTGCCTTTGCCTTTCCCCTGGAGGGGAGCATTCTGATGGCTCTGGTAAATTGATTAAATTAGGTTTTGAATGATACAGACTTTGAACATTCAGCGTTATTTCCGGATGCTTCCTGTAGCAGAAACTAACTTCCTTCAGGCGTTTGTCCCCCGTCTGGGACTCTGCCAAGCTCTTCCCTGTTTGCAGCGCTGACGGTGGTTGCCGGCCATCCAGAAAGCCTCGCCAGCTACAGCTGGTGCCTGAAGCCTGCCGCCTGGGAAGTCAGGGCTTCCCTTCCTCCCCCACAAACACAGAGGGCATTGCTGCCTGTAGAAGAGAGGCCCTCCTGTAGGCCGCACCTGTGCGCAGGTCGGCGTGCTCTGAAAAGCGTGAGTGCAGAAATACGTTCCCCGAGATAAAACTCCCTGAGAATCCTCCTCTCTGCCTGTGTTTATACTGCATGCTTGCAGCCCCGGTCACGCAAGATTCCATGCGGAACAAGTGCATGTGAACACGTGGGCATGCAGAGCTGAGTGCTGTCAGAGAAGCGTCCTGGGCAGAGAGAGCCTGATGCACGGAAGTGCTTGGACTTTTTATTGACTTTTTAAAGTAATTAATCCTTCACTTTTAGAATGAATGAACTGAAGAATGCATGTGCCATTGTAATCACCTGCAGGACCACCACAGCATGATGTTAGCCATGCAGAGCACACGCAGAAATTTTCACCATGTCATCTCGCGAGTGTGTCTTTGACTCGCGAGGAGGTCGTGATGTGTGAGCAGACTGGTCAACGAGTGGTTCGGTGGTGGAGGAGAAGGGAGGAAAGAGTGAGCTTGGGTGGTATATTGTGCTTCACAATACATGACATTTGCAAATTTAGGAGAAACAACGGATGGCTTTTTTCTTATTGGCATGCATGTTTTGTGGCTGTGAGCATTTGGAGGAGAAACATGATTTCCGATTGTCCGGACAGTCAGCAATGGCACTCAGTGCTGGGTGCTGCATGGAGCGCTGGGTGGTGCGCGCTGGTGGTGCTGGGGTTCAGTGCCCTTTGTTCTAAGCATTTGGGGGTTATTTGCTTAACATGTGTGTGTTTGTATGAAGGGAGGGTAAATCCAGATTTGAGAAGCAGGCAGCTTTTAGTCAGAGCTCTTGTGGTAATATGCTTTAGGAAGTTCTGGCTGGCAGCAGGTCTGTCCCGGTGCGGAAGGCTTCCCCTTTCCTTCATGTTAGTGTTGTTTCTTCCTTTCAGCTATTGTAAGCTGCAACTTCCTTTCGACAATCCTGGTGCTACAAAGCACAGTGAGCAAGATGTACAAACGGCAGCGACTGAATGCCTTCTTCAGGCTTAAATTTCATATGTAAAACATCTCAACTCTGCGTTACTGGACAATGATGGCAGCTTTGAGAACTGACTACCCAAGAAACATTTGTTTCCTTTCAGCTTTCATCTGCGTGAGGCTGGGGTGTCTTGTCGGTCTGGTTTCATCCCATGGCTCAACACGGTACTAAGCAGGAGCTTGTGCAGAAATGAACGTGTCATCGCAGGGTACTCTGTCTGGGGAAAGGCTCCAGAGATGCCATTGGACACTTAAGAAATCTGGGAGTTTTAGGTTGTCCATCATATTCTTTCTGCATCCTTCAAAATGTTCTTTCTGTGGATTTCAGGAAGAATCCATCTGAAATAACTCCAGCTTAGGTTTGTTTTGATTACTTCCTTATGGCTTACAAGAGAGGTCTCAAGACAGTAGAGAAGTGGAATGCTTTGAGTTCTTCACTGTTAGCGAAAGCTGATTTGATCAGTCAAAGCACAGCACCTTCCTGCTGTTGGTACTGAAATAACTTTCATCCTTAGCAGTTAGAGTACGCTGGTAAGTAGACATTTACTGTGGGATGCACGTAAGGGAATGTCACAGCCCAATACCAGGATAGGCTCTGCTGCCGTCGTAGGCAAGGTCAGAGCAGGATGAACGACCTCTGCTGTGTTGGGCCCAGGGAAGTACATTGTTGTTTGCAATATGCAGAAAGAGGATCATGTAGAGGAGATGAATCTTTTCTGCTAGTTTTAAGCTGAATATCTGCCATGCATCTGAAAGCAGTTATTTGTTGAAACAAAATATTATTGTTATTTGTGTAACAAAAGACTGAGAAGTGATTTGGAAGAAAAATTACTGAAGCAGCTGATACCGTTTAGGGACATTAAAATATCTTTGCAATTATTTTTGTGAGGTTTTTTGTAACTATTGACATAAAAACATGGATTTTGTTTCCTGTGGAGAAAAGTTATTAAAACAATACAAAGCAAGATCAAAAATTCTGAATTTCTTTTTTTTTCTGTAGAAAGAAAAGTATCGTTACTTTAAGTCAAGTATGACCAAATTTCTTGAAATAAATTAAGCTGATTGAGCAGTACTTCATATTTCAATTACTTTGCAGTTCATAATTTAAACGAGAGATGACATGATATCCAAGCTGCTGATCCAATCAAGTTAATGCAAAAGGTTTCTAACACTTTTTTGAGCTGCAGTAACATTCGTTTTTCTTCAGTCTCTAGAAAGACAGAAGTCTCTGCCTGGGCTTACAAACCATTTTTTTCAGTCGATAACTAAATACAGGAGTGCTTGTCCTCCAGTTCTTTCTTTCCCCTAGGTGGGGTAGCAGACAGGAATAACCACGGCGTTACGCATATCCAGGAATAACGTGTGTTATTCCTGAGTGACAGTGTATTCAAGACTGACATCCATCCTTATGTTTGTCCAAGAAGAAAATATCTGCACCTGAAAATGGATTTTCCAAAAAAAAAAAAAAAAAAAAGCGTTAATTGTGTCAGCTCTGTGGCTTCACCTTTTCTGCTTCCCCTGACGAAGTGCCGCAGTCTCCTGTGGGTGTGCCTCGGTTTCTGTTTGGTTTAGGATACACGTTCAGATCTGCAGTTGGTGGAATGTCATTCATCCTAGAAACTTCCTGTGGTCTCCAACGACGTCCAGCCTATGAAGTAGCCTAGCTCGTCGTCTGCTCCTGCAGTGCCTGTCAGGCCCACTGGGTGGGAACACCACGGGCAGGTTCCCACAGGTAACACCGGCTGGAAGGGATCCTCTGTACCCCGCTGCCAGTTAGACTGGGTCCTGGCTGCGTGTAGCTGGCCATGCTATGCCCTCAGTTACCACTGGGTAATCCCATGCACAAACTGAAATGTTTCTTGTAATTTACTCTTCTGGATTCTCAACCAAAAGAGCTTTAAGCACACTGAGAAAAATTCTACCCTGGAGGAGGAAATCTCTCTGGTCAGTTAACATGGAAGGCTACCAGGAGGCTGAAGTGCCAGCGCTCTGCACTCCCATGCGTGTTGGGCTGGGGAGGAGGAGAAATTGCAGAGTCCTCTGAGTCCAAAGCGTTGTTCCTTATCAGTGAAGATAAGTAACACTGATGTAAACTAGTTCACTGAATAACCTTAGTTACGACAGATTCTGTGTTATGCCTTTTGTTGCTTCTGGGTCGTTTTTATTTGTCAAGTTACTGCAATTTGTAGCATGCACACACGGGTTAGAGGGGAAAACAGAGATTTTGCCTCTTTACAGTGGCAGAGGAAATTAATTTACATTGAAATGACTTCTTGTTTCTAATCTCCAGATTGCTTAGCAGCTTTTCCTAAGACACCTGAGGGTGATTCTTATCATAAATCAAGTGGGTGCATTTGAAATTCCTTGTAGGTTCTAACTGTTGACTATATCATGTAATTAATTAACATGATGAGTAACTATACCATGTAATTAATTAGCATAATCAGTTCCCATTTTCTTTTTGTCTGAGATTTAGGTGAGACTTTATTAATATTTTCTGTGACGGGGCAAGAAGTTAATCAAAAGTTAGAAGTGCCTTCAGTAACAAGTGTATTGCAAAGTAACCTCCCTGTTGCAGGGGACAAAAATGCGATTCCCCTTGCCGTTTTGCCTTTTGAAGGCAGTGACTTAAGATGTGCTTTTGCTCACGGTATACGTCTCTGGGTGCACACCTGAGAGCTTGTGGGGCCAGGGGCAACTCGTGCTCCGTGGGGGAGGTTCTGCTCAGACACCCTGGCTGGCGCACGGCAGCACGTGCCCTTTGCTGGAGCTGGGCCAGCCTCACGTAAAGCTGCTGATTTCCTTTGTGCTGTCGTTCCTTCTGGACTCCTTCTAACTCCTTCTATGTGGGTTCAAGGCAATGACTGTAGCAAGTAGTAATTTGAGAAGCTGAACGCTTAGCATCCTGCTGTCTTGCCATTATCTCTTCAGGCAGTGTGCAGTTGTGCCAAAAGAGAACCTGGTGGAAGACAAACAGCAGGAGGTGTGCAAGGCCAAAAGGAAACGGACCATGTCCTGTTCGTGGATGAACAGGTGTGTGCTGTGTGTCACCATAGGCGAAGTGTTCCTTCCGTGGGTGTTTGGATAACGCTGCCTTACAGAAGGTTTGGGCGGACCTGTGGAAGCTCTGTAAGCAGGGGCCGTGCCCCGGGGCTGGCCGCGGGGCCGATCCCACCCGGCGGTGCAGCAGGGGGCTGCGCGCTGCCCGATGGCCCTGAGGGGTTTCAGGAGGGACATTCCATTCCTTGTTTTTCCTTAACATGCCAGCACAGGTCAGTGTTAGAAATAGGGCAATCTGGAGGTATGTTTTCATGTACGTTTGCAGCTTTGTGTCTGATCTACACAGGCACGCTGGGTATGGCAAGCTGTGGGGCAGTGTCCAGGGAGAACCTAAGAGGGCATGATGGAATGTGTTTAGATCTCCTTATGCTTGAATTTGTTACTCTGGAGCAATACATAACCTGCCTCTCAATCCTCGATGCACCGTGTGTAAAATCCAGTAACGTGACTTAAACGTTGTATTTTCTGATCATTTCTTTCCTGTTGTTTAACAACATCTAGAAGGGTAACGCAACGCTGTCCTGCCCTGACGGGTTGCCTCCCCGAGTCAGAAGGAGGTGCAGGAGCTGTGTTGTCAGGCACAGGAGCTGAGGGCTGGACGCTGCGCAGCGTCTGCTGGCAGGACAGCGAGCAAAGGCCACGTGCCCCAGCTCTGCTCTGCGGGGCAGGACGGCATGCTGGCATGGCACAGGCAGCGCTCACGCCTCCCTGCAGAGCAGCCAGTGTGACCCAGGCTTTGTTTCAGAGTTCATCCAGGCTCTGCAGGGAGGACAGCGTGCTGCCCTCCGGTCTTAGGAGCAGGAAGCTGTGGAACAAAAAAAAAAAAAAAAAAAAAAAAAAAAAAAAAAAAATCCCGTTGCAGTGTTATTTATTGATGCTATGCATTCTATGTTGGTATGGAATGCTTCTTTCCCGAGGTGTGTGTTTATTGGTTCCTCTGGTATTTCTGCTTATTTATATCTGGCTCAAAATACCATTCAAAGTTTCTATTAGCTGTAAAGGTTACCATGGAAAAAATCAATATTTGTTTGCAGAATTTACACTAGGGCTGAATGCTGTTTCCTCCATTCCCCTTCTTGCAGCTGGTCCACATAAGAGTTTTTATGGCTGCTGTTCAGGGACTTCAGTCAGTTAGCGGAGGCTCGTACTTTGCTACCACACACAGTGGTATTGTCAACACCACAGCTGTTTCCTGGGTGATGTATATAGAGAGGGTGACCTTAGTACAGTAGCTCATTTTGCTATGTGATCGCTGTTGGTGAATGTGGTTTTTCGTTTGGGTTTTTTGTTGTTGTTTTTTTTTTTTTCTTGGTGATCACCCTTTCCTGCGTCCTAAAGAAAACTGCAGACATCAGACCCTCAGTGAATTTTGTGTGAAGGGGCTCTATTGTGCCAACAGGGCTGTTTGCAGTATCAGGCAGTGAGCCTGGGAGTGTGCAACTGTTGAAAAGTGGCATGTCTGTAAATATTTCTGGTTTAATTTGGTCTTATGAGTGATACAGTACAACTCTGTGGTGACATGTTTAAAAGCAGACAAATACTCTTCCTGAATTAAAAAATTCTGTGTCGCACAGTGGTGCACTAATGCTGAAGCCATGAAAATATTTTACTGAAATACTGCTAAATATAACACTGTCAGTAATAAGACCTTCCCCTACAACCTTCTTCTTAACCATTTTATTAAATAAGCAATCAATAATTTCTTTACCTTAAAATTGGATTTCAGTCAACTGCCATGTGTGTGTATAAGCGTGGGACATTTCAGTGATGCCTGTCATTGTAGAAACCAGTTGAGCTCTGGTTGCTATCAAAATAAACAACTGTAATACAATCTGGGCTTCAAGCAGAAAAAAATCTGGATTCAGAATGCTACTTGCAGAAAGACAAGTCATGGAAAATATGTACTTCTGCATGGTGTGTGCTGTGCACACGGTTGCTCAACATAGCACAGTGCTTAGCCAGGTGTCCCTAGTGCTCATGTGGAAAGGCACTGTTCTGTGCAGAACATGTGTTAGCAACAGTCAGATACTTGCTTCAGCACTGACTGGTGAGTGCTTTCATAAGCCTCCAGTGTTTGTGGCGTTTGTAATTCTTTCACTTTTTTTTTTTTTTCAAAGGAACGCAATTGTTCCAGAGCTAGGAAATATTCATAAAGCCATGTTAAAAGCAGTCATTTGTTGTTGTGCTTGACATTAGGTACAAAACACAATGGGCACACACAAGCTCACTCGTCTTACTGAAATTGTGAATTGCTTAATCAGGGGGAAAATAAATAAAAAAAAAAAACACCACTAAATTCTAAGCAAATAAAACTATGCTTTTATTGGGGATTGAGGGCTTTTGACATGATGTTGATGACGTGAAGCGTAACTGAGCATTGCTAATCTCAGCTGTCTGCTAAGCCCAAATAAATACTTTTCACAGAGAGTGCATTATTGCTGCCATAAAACTGGAAAAAAAGAGGAACCTGCAGGGGACCTTCTTGCATTGCACGTTTTTAAAGGATAGCTTGGTATCCACAAGGCGCTTCGAGAGCATTAATATGCCTGCTGGATTGCAGGAATGATCTCCATGTCCTTATTTTGTTGGACCTCTTTTAGAGGCTTTTCACTCGGTGACAAGGTTGTTGACTGCTGCGTAGGCTGGGTGCAGGGCTGGGTGCTCTCACCCTATGTCAGTGGGTTCTCTTATGAATTTTCAGCAGTGGCACTTAGTCATGCTAAAACGTTCCAAATTATAATCATGTTTCCACTGTCGTCTCATTTGGAGATGATACCTGGAGGTGAAGAACAACAGCCAAAGTTTGCATTGCTTTGCTTTTGTGCCTTACGTGAGTCTTACCAACACTAATTGCTACAAGCCGTGCAGCTGCCCTGTACAAGTTGAAACATCTGAAATTCACCTGCCAAAAACAGGTTTGTGGATCAGTTCATGTTGTGTTCTACATCCATACGTGAAAATGCATCTGCAGGGGCTAAGGGAGGTGCAGAGGTGAGAAACAGAGCCCAAAGGGGAGGTACACCACTTCTTTCATTGGCAGTGCTGGCTTAATCTGACCATAAATCTTCACTGCTTCTCCTGTAATGGGGAATTACTTCATTTCAGTCACTTATGATGACTAAAGAACAAGTTGGAAACAGAGCTCACAGCCTCTGTTGCTTCTCTGTGAGGTCTGCTGCTTTCGAGCATCGATCAGCACGTTCCTTACGCCCGAGCTGCCCAGCCCTGCGCAGTGCGACCCTGGTGCCACCACCCTCGCTCAGCAGCGGTGCCGCAGTGAGGTCCCACGACGGCCGTCACGCTGGCAGCGTTCACCTCCCTGCACCTGCCCCGCTGTGGGAACGCCGGGTTCGCCGCAGGGCGCGGCACGCCAGGTGAGAGGAGGGAAGGAGCCTGCGGTGCGCGTTTCGCTCTTCACAGCCGAAGGGCTGTGATGCACCATGGTACCGCCAGAGCTGCCAGTTGCTGTCACCTTAATCTGCAGTACAGAGTCCTGACTTTATTGCCCCTAAGAATGCAGACCAAAGGTTATCCTCCCCCTTTTATTCCATTTTGATATAAATTCCGGGCAATAACAGAGCAGCCTTCTTAGCTTACAGATGAGCTCCTTTCCAGAGCTGCTCTCTGGCTCCTTGTCAGTGCCTGTACTTTCTTTAGGGGATTTCCAGGCATCCGCTGTCCTTCTGACCATGGATTTGTACAAGAAAGTGTTTGCTCTTGAAGCACCGCCGCTCACTGTTGGTTAACCAGCTCGCAGCTTCTGAAGCAGCACGGCTCCACTGCTGGGGTGAGTCACGGCAACAGCCATGGCTGCAGAAGGTCTCCTGGTTACTTTTTCCTTTTTGGAAAGGGAGGCTGCGTGGAATTCACACACAGAAATTAATCATTCCACGTGCCTATGGATCTGTCAAAAGAAATTTTAAATAGCTTGATAATATTACAGTGAAGTGTAATTACCTAATAACAGCTGAATTTTTTTGGAACACCGAAAGTCAGTCTTGCTGCGAGTGGCACTAAGGGGAGCAAAGGCAGAACCAGAGCAAGTAAAAGATCCTCTCAGAAGCAGCATGGTCAGTGTTTCATGGTACTTTGAGAGAAATTTCTAAATATTGTGCTAAATAAAATTTCTTCCAGTGTTGTTCCTGTGGATGTAAATAATCGCTGTTGGTATTACTTACACTACAATAGCTCTGCACAAGTGAGGGTTTGGAGGATCAGCTGCTGGCTCTGAGTCACAAAATCAGGTCAGAGTACTGACAGCAGAGAATTTTGAGTCAGGAATCCTGGCTTTAGACTAATGGTGTGACTGTGATCTAATCCTCTTTATGCTTTGCTTTTCTCATCTGAGATTTTGTTCGTTTTACAACTTGCTGTCGCTTTCCAGGTTGTCTGGTTTGTATGCTTCTCCGCTGCATGCATCAGTGTATCTTAGCATTTTACAGCATCTTTAGCCGTGTGAAAATTCCTTTCTTCTTCTAAAAATGGGAACTTTATTCAAATCTTCTAACCAGAGCTAAGGAGAGCGCTTGTTGCAGACCCCAGACTTTCACTGGCAGGGATTCTTCTGAGGGGCTAAAGACGGACCCTTTCCTTCTCTCCTCTCGAGAGCTAGGTGGCTGGTTTTATGGAACAGGGTAGAGAAGCAGAATGTGTAGATCCATTTCACTTTTACTTCTCCCAGAGATCTGCAAGGTGACCTTGAAAAGTCATTTTGATTTTGCTCTGTTACGATTTATGTTCTTTGTGCTTCGGTATTACCATCTTTCACATGGGGATAAAGCTATTTTATACTTTCTAAAGGTGTGGTTTTTTGTTTGTTTGTTTGTTTGTTTGAGATGGGTAGTTGCAAATTACAATTTCCTGTCTACAACCCCTTGAAGTCGGTGAAGATTTCCATCGCCTTAAATAGGCTTTGGATCCGTTCTTAGAGCAGAATGACTACAAAGATTCGTTGTTTTGCCTGCTCCATAGCAACCGACACCACAAAGCCTTTCCCCAGATGTGTTTACTTAAAGGCCTTTTAAGTTCAGTTAAAAAATGAAGTTGTAGTTATTGTTTTAATGCTAATTTTTGTGTATTGGCATTAAAAAAAAAAAAAAAAAAAAAGAAGTAAACTAGGACATAGCCATGGGAAGTGAAGGAGCTTATGTGAGATAAGATACAAAATCCATTCTAGGGGATACAAAACCAGGATTAGTACAGTGAAGTGTTAGCTTGTAAAGAATTACCTGTCACATCTGAGAATTTCTGTGCAGTTCTGGGTCATGTGGGAAAATTATCACAGTCTACTATGCCTGTACAGCTAGAGAATCGGTTAATGTTTATTTATAATTTTCATGACACACCTGGAGAGAATATTGTGGAGAAGGCATTGTGCTGTACATTCCTGAAAATTATATTTCCCAATATTTTTTAGAGAACAGTTTGTTTTCCTTAAGCATACAGGTAACTATGGAGGGGAGTATGAGAAGCCGAGAATTCGTCGTGGGGGCTGGGGGTGCCCTGTAGGTCAGTGTATTTTTTTCAGGCAGTGAGCTGGACTGGTACCCCCCCAAAGCCCACTGAGAGAGAAGTGACAGGTATTTAGGCCCATGTGTGCATTGTATTGGATGAGATCTCGTGTGTGCGTTTATACTCCAGTATACAGAGAGCCCTAGAACCCTAGTTTTTTCCTTTTCTTTCCTCTTTTTTCTTCTCCTAGGTAGCACTTTTGCTTTTATTCAAGCAAAATGCAAGATAAATGCCTGTTTGGGCCTTTTAGGTCTTGGAAATAATGGTGTATTTAATGTGATTAAGTTGGGAATTACCCTTAAGCAGGGTCATAATTACTGTAGATTTAGATGACATGTTATACAAATTGCTGGGTGCTTATACTTCCAAATCGAGTCTGTTGCGCTCTGGGGTTTATAAACTTTATCTTTGCTATTAGCACATTAAATAACAATGATTTATGTAAATTACTGGGCATAGCAAAACTTCAGTGTTGTGCTTAATTTAAGGTTTAATTATGTTTCTGTATTAGAAATAAAACACAGTTGGCTTTAGCAGGGAAGATTGAATAGTTTAACACTCACTCGTGCGGTGTGCAGCGTGACAACGGCCGCGCAACTGGCGCTCCCTCTGTGAGCCTGCTGTGTTAGTATGTACCGGTCACGGTGGCCGAAAATAGTGACGTGCGGCGGGTGAACCAGCGGCTACCGGGCACCAGCCTGTTGTCGGCGGTAAGCTCGTCCCGAGGTCAGCCAGCCTGCTCACTTCGGAATGATTTACCTCTCCTTTCTGGACTGACCTAGTGAGGATGAGGTCGCAGTGTGAGATGTTGGTTTACCTTGTGTTCCTTAGTTTCTTCTCAAGTCAGCTGGATCTTTTCTTTATGAAGCAGAGGTAACTTTGTGTCGTACTGTTAGGTGTGGCCCAACGATTTGATTTGCAGGGAATAAGGATACTAAGAAATTAAAGCTTACTTTCCTGCCTCCTTACCCTGCTCTGTGTGGTTCTACAGCATCCTGGTGGCAGCGGTAATGCCAGCTAGATGTCAGAATGGCGGCGGGGCAACAACAGGGCGTGCAGCCTCTGTGTGTCGCGCTGGTTCTGCCAAAGCCACCTACAAAGTGCAGATGAAGCGGTATAAAAGACTGCATGAGCTCTGTGTTGTTTGGTCCTCTCCT
>VXAV01006654.1:187728-221878 GCA_013399715.1 Alectura lathami
GCCTTAGCACCGGGATGTGTGCGTGTGTGTACGCAAGCACGAGCACACGCCTGTTCGTGAAGTTCGATACAGCCCAAGAAATCCCATGGCTGGTGTCAGACGAGCGGCCAGCTCTGCCTCGGAGCCTGCGGGCGGGCTGTCCTGCCCCGGGAGCCGGGCAGCGAGCGCAGGCGGGGCCGGGGGACGGGGCTGCGGGCTCGCTGGCGCTGCCCGGGGGGAATGACCGTCTGCGGACCGCGAGAAAAGAGTTCAAAGGCCCTGGAGGTAGTCATGCTGAATAACTGGTGCAAGAAAAACAGAAAATTGGATTTGTGGTGTTAACATGCAGAATCTGTATTGTGATGATGTTGTTAACTAGTTAAATAACGTGTCAAAATTACAGAACTGCAGTAGTCTGTTATGAGCCACTCAAAAACTAAATGTACAAATTAGTTTTTCATGTGCAGTATTATGTGCAGGCTATGGCACACTGAAATAGCTGTCCTGGCAAGTATGCTTGCAAAATAAATGCATCTCCCCCGCACCATGAATGTTTATTTCAAAAATAACGATGGTGTTCCAAGCTGATTGACTGTTAGAGAAATACCCAATTTAAGTAAGGATAGGTAATATTTTAAATTGGGTGTGTGCATGTGTGGGAAAATATAAAAGGAGGAAGTGACTAGATTCAGTATAAGTACATGTGGCTTGTAACAGTGTCTTTCCTGTAAAAGAAAGGAAAATGTATTTTGGTAAGAAAAATGTCTTATAATACAGTTTACAGTCATATATTTACCCTGTTTTTATCCTGAAGGAACATAATAAAGTCAAGCCAGTAAGCTTCCTGTGTAGAGTTAGTAATATTTGCATAAAGGACGGTACATTTCCATGGCTTGCTACATAACCTAATCCGAAGTGTTAGGGCATTGTGCAGGCATGATGCATTGCCTGCATTCATGAAGTTGCATTTTGCCATTCCCGCATTGTTTCAGTCTTTTTTCGGACATTTGCACATTGCTATATAGGCACTTCCTTTCACTTAACTTGATTATTCTGCCTGGCATGTAGAAGGAAGAATTGCTGAGTACTTCATTTGGATGGCTGCGTTTAACTGTTTCTGTTCTTGTGGCAGATACCTTCATATAAACGCAGAGTTCATTACATCCGTGTGGTGCTTCTAGAGAGCTCGAGTCCTGCTGAATAAAATGACCGTTTCTCATTGGAGTTCTACTTTTGTATCAGATTTGTTTTGTTGTTGTGTTCTCCTGTTCTGGTTCCTGAAGTTGCAGCTGTTGATGGTACTGCGATATGGCATTCCTCTGTCTTTTTTCAGTTAGTTAAATATATGGCCTAGTCAGTGTTGAGGTTTCATGTGTGAAGTCAGCTATCATCCATTTTTCTCCTGTTTCTACTAATCTGAAATGGTCAGAGATACCAGCTGTAATACAAGGGGTGGAACTAACCAGCAAACATCACAGCACTCAGTGTATGAACAGCTTTTAGTTGTTCATTCACCCTTTTGGAAGCTCTCTGGGAGTCCTGCCACAGCTGGAACAATTTGCACTTCCAATCCTTTGAATAATTTGCACCTTTCAGGTAAGGAAGCTCAAAGAGTTCAGTTTTTCTCCTGAAAAGTGCAGATGCCAAGTTGAACAGTAACTGGTTTGTTGCTCTTGTTACAAGTCTGTATGGGAAGGTTGCTAGGAGCTGAGGCAGTGAGCTGTGGCTGGGCGAGCAGCCCCTCTCTGCTGGAGATGGCGTGTTCGCTGGCAGGATGCCTCCTGAGACCTGGGAAGTGGCTCCTTCCCAAAGAAGTAGTAGGTGGGTAGACAGCCCTTTGACCTCACACATTTCTTCTCCCAGTGGGACTGTTACATACTTGCAAAATGAAAATTCTCTGAAGGGAATTACCAGTCTGTTTGTGTGGCTATTCCTCCATGTGTTTGGTCTTCGCGAGAATCATCTTCTGTCACTTCCAAGCTGGGATTGCTTCGTGCCCTTAAGGGTCTAGAGGTGAGGTGCTAGGACTCTGGTGGAACAATAATTTCAAAATACAGTTTTCCTTCATATTGATCATCTTTTCTTCCAGGTAAAGATGGTAGTGCAAGGATCAGACTTTCTGAAGAGGAAGATTTTATAATTATGGAGCTAATTAGCACACTTTCATGATTGCTCTAATTATGCTTGCAAACTGCATTTGCCTGAATACCTGAATTTGCACGCTGCGTGGCGATCCGCTTGAGTTCAGGGCACTGTACTGCCTTAGCTGTACAGCCTCAGCTGTGGGACTCTCAGTGAGTAACGCTGGATTGAGCCTGCTAGCAGGGTAGCTTTGTTTGGGAAATGTTAGTGTCGTAGTGCTGTCCTGGAAGTTACCCACTAGGCCTGCGTGGGATCTAGATCCAGGCTAATGCACCCTTTGCTGTAAACCCACACAGCTCCCAGTTTCCGCCTGATGCTGGCCGGTGCAGAGGAGTGGTTCAAGCTACCCCGTAGCTCTTTCTGCCCTGCCTACACTGCTTGTGTTCAAAAAGCTATGGAGGATCGCAATTTGAGGAGAAAATGAAGTTTGTTGCTTAGAGCATTATGGCACATGGACATGGATCAGCTGGGTGGCTGTGCCTCTTCGCTGCAGGGATTTACCATTGTTAATGAAGGATGTTGCAAGGATGCAATTCTCTTAATCTTAGAGCATTTAGATAGTTTTTTTTCCATCAGAGTCAATGGGAATTTTGTCATTAGTTTCAGAGCCAGGCATATTTTAATCACAGTAGCTGTCAGTCAATTATAGCTTTTTATGTTTATTTAATAACAGAGCTGCAGGAGGCCACAGAAACGGTTCTCAAGGTGGAGCCCTGATCGTGCTGGTTGTCGCATTAAGTATGTGAGGATGTGCCCTTAACCTTCGTGCTGCCTGATCAACAGAGCACCTGGAAGTATGAACAGGGTTTTAGGAGAAAGCGTGTCGGTGTGTTGTATTTCAGTGTTTTGTTTAGATTTCATGGCAGAGTATGGGCCGCAAGCCAGGTTCATATTCCCAGCATTGCTTCTATTTTCCTGTTTTCTAACGAGACTGTTTAGTTGTAAGAGCGGAATCAAGCCCTGGACTTTAAAGCTCATGTATTTAGAATCCTGTATATTGTTGTTTTATGCCAAAACTTTTATGTAAATACAGATTTTGCCCAACTTACACATCTTTGTTTTTTAAAAAAGATGATTACTGACTGTAGGCTTTTAGCAACACTTACTAACCAAAAACATTTTAGTTCCGTAACTGTAGGCCTTCTTGCATCTTGCAGGAATTAATTTGAATTTCATTTGGGATAAGGACCATTGTAATTAGGGTACAGGCAGAGATGGCAAGTTTATTGCCCTGCTGTGATTTGGCTCCAGGTTTCCAGAGAAGAACAGATGCTGCTTTAATCCGCTGTAGCACAAAGCCCTAGTATTACGTTAAAGAAGACTGCAAATTCAGCTAAATAAATCTTCTTTTACTTCCTTACACTAAACAAAAGGCTACAAACATTTTCATAAAATTATCTTTAATAATTGTAAATTTTAATATTGTAAAGTGCGGTTAATAAAAATAACTCCCCCAAAAAAACATGCCAAGCTTTGTCATGATAGAAAAATCAAACCCTTTTATCTCTGTGGGAGAAGCAGAAAATTGGAATGATGGCTTTGGTGGCCTTTAATACAGGAAATGGATGCGGTGTATCTGGTAATCAGGTTCTTTCAGTAGTTCAGTGTCAATCTGAGTTGAAATTGTGCTTAAAAACAAAGGGCCCTGCTGCCTGGTGTTGTCAGAGCAGGAACAAAATGCAACAGTTACGGCTTGGTTTCCTCTTAGGTAGTGGCCAGATACAGGGCAGGGTGATGGAAAAAGAATCCCAAGGCCTATTAATCTTGTTTTCTGGGGTGGGGGTGCTTGCATTGTTCAGCCCCAGAATTTCAGCTGCCCTTAAATCTGCCAGACTAACAAGGATGGACATGTCAGGATTTTAAACGCGGTGGCAAGACCTGAGAAGAAGGAGGCTAACAGGCTGACTTCCTTCTGTTTGTTGGCACGTATGTGACCTCCCAGGTCACCTTTATGCAGCGTAAAGGAAAGGAAGATACAAACCCGACGTATTTTCCATTGCAAGGGGTCACGTATGGCTAATTCCAAATCTGTGCTACAGGGAAGTTCGCCATCTGACTTCCACACTGTTTTCACTTCCAGCGTTTGTGACAGAAGGGGCCGAGCTCCCACTTCAGGGTTTGGAGCTGGGTGGTGTTCAGGGTCCTCTCCAGCTCAAGCCATGCTGGGATTCCGTGAGCCTCGGTGGCAGGTCATACGGAGTTGAATACAGCAGCGGCTATGGCTGCAGCGTAGGCATCTGTATGCTGGGCTGTGTGCCCTGAGTGGTCTTTGTGCTGCAGCGTACAGCCGGAATGATTACAGCTGCAGTCCTGTCAGTTTCCCTGAGTCGAAGCGGGCAGACCACATCAGCACCCACACAGAGCTCCGAGGGTAAACCAGGAGGGAGCGGGGTTTGGTTGGAAGCACCCCTGCCTTTGAAGGTAACACCAAGGACAGTGTTTCCCCTCGTCGTCTGGGGTGGTTGTGCTGAGGAAGTCATCATTCAGAGGGGGTGGACAGCAGTGTTCCTGGTCCAGCTGCAGTTCTGAGAGGTCTGATAGTATTTCTAACAGAACAGGCCTGTGTAAACCCCCGACGTGCTGGTTGCATTTCAATTCAGTTACAGCTTTTCTCTCAACCTAAATGCTCTCTGCACTCTCAGTTGGGAATGAAAAATTATCTTTATTTTTCTTACACGGTTTGCTTTATTGTAAGGTGTGGTTAAACAGCTGCTGTATTTCCATTCTAGAGGTGTCTGGGGTGATTCCCATGCTTTGAAGGTAACGACATTTCACAGGGTGTTGAATGTCAGATAATATTCTCAAAGGACCATTCATTAATGTTGTTCAGATATTCTATATAATGTGAAACTTGTTTAGGAGATGATCAGTGCTGTGAAATATTCACTATACACTGTTCTCAAGAAGGAGCTGGTTTGGGGAGGGTGGGACTTCACATGTCGTTGCTAGTAGTGAGTCCTTTGTGAAACAGAGAGGAGAGAATTGCCCAGCGCTTACTGGAGAGTGTCCCAGATGGTAACAGCTTGTTGTAGGCTTGGGTTCTGATGTTATTAAAAAGTGATTGAGGTGGGTTTGATTCGGTTAGCCTAGAAGAAAAGTCGTTGTTCAGGTTTTCCTGTGCTGCCACAGTGCAACGCGTTACACAAGATCTTTTCTGACGTTTTCCAAAATCTATGTTTGTGAAGAGCCTGTGTTGTACAATATTTCATTTCTGGCTTACAAGTAGGTGAACTTGTTTTCAGGATCCAAGCTTTAGCCCTCATCCTAAAGACCATTTCCCATTGTGGAAGGATCTATAGATTAAATCCTGGCATAGAGCCTGTAAATGCTAAGAATGATCCGAGCTCTGTGGCTGAGACCTTATGTTCTCTTGTGGCTGATCAGCCTCACGTGCCCAGCTGAGGCAAGCTGTGTCAGCAGAAGTCAGCGCTGGCTGCTGGTGCTCCTGGGAGCGTGAGCTGTGCTAGGCTGCGTGCGCTGCCTCCTAATGCAGCGCTGCATGCTGCAGCGCGACCCGACAGCTCCTCGAGGTCTGTGTGTGTGCTACAGGTCCTCTAGTTTTCAGTACTGACTCAGGGGAGCAAGTAGTTATTTAGAACTTCTAACAGATTTTAAAAGATAAAAATGGATAGGCATTGTAGGGTAGGGGTCTTGTCTGCTGGGAGCCTTTGAAACAGCACCTGTGGGTTCCCGAGATCTGTGTTACTTTGCTGTGATCAGTGTGGGTCAGAAGCCCTTCTGAAAGCCTGCATTTAACTCCTCACTGACACACAAAGAACGGTAAAATGTTCAGACTCAGCAAAGGGGAGAGGAGATGCAAAAGGAAGTAAGTTTGCCAATGGGAAAAGTGTGTCAGCTCTTCAACTGATCTGGAGATGGCAGGTGATCTGACATCTCTCCTGTCTTAGGAGGGAAGATTTACATGTAGCAGGACTCAGCACATCTCTCTGAGCAAGTCCACAAGTTCCTTCTGTGTTTGGACGTGTTGCTTTGGATCTAAGCAACACCTGAAAGATCTTCTAAGCTCCATACCTCCAACAAAAGATCTCATACATTTTGTTTTCCTAACCGTTCAGTCTGCATGCTTTGATGCAAACATAGGGTGCATTGCACAGGGTACAAATCTCACTTCCATCAGCCTGTGATTAGAGACTGGCTTGCAGAGATTCTCCTGCAGGGAGTTACTGCACAAACCTCTTCCAGCACGTGCAGAACGCTCAAGGCCCGTTGCTGTTCTCACTGCTGTTAGTGGCAAAACTCTGAACTTCACTGGAAGCAGGAAAAAGGCATCTATGTTCTTACCTACCAATTTTCTTTCCTGGCTGGTGAGAGCTTCCTCATGTCTGTATATATTTATATGTGTTGAAATTACACTGTTTTCTCTTAGAGGAAAAATAGTACGGTTTTTGCCTTTTTTTGGTTGTGTGTGGTTGTTTCAGACTTGGCACAAGCTAGCTGCCAGTCAAAACAGGGTCTGAGCAGTGTTTAAAACTGAGTGACCTGTTTGTGCTTTAGATTCAGTTGGATTGGTAGAAGTTTTTGTTCAGTCTGACTGTTAACTGTCCCCACTCCTTTTGGATGTGGGTTGGCTTTTGTAAGTACATTGCTCCTAGAACCGCATGAGGTTTGTCTGCTTCTCTGGGGAGAAGTCAGCCACTGGAAGCTGTGTGTACTGCACCTGATTTATAATCATTTCAGCTAGCAAAGGGGCAGAGCGTTGAGTCAAATAACTATCAAGTATATGTGAGCTAAGGTGAGGATACAGTTTTGTTCTAGGTAGGAAATTTCACTGCCTGAAACTTTCTATTACTTAGAAACGAGGTGTCATGGAATCATGAAATAAGGATTTCCTTAGGGATCTTTAATTTGTATTTATATGATAAACATAGCCCATAGGAGGGGAAAGAATACCGTTATCCACCATGGCCTGAATTGCTACAGAAAACTAGTGTTCAGTTTGTTCCAGAACCTAATTGCTAGCAAGCTGATTTCTCAGCAGTGTCCTTCAGCGTCACCTCTTCCTCTGGCCGCCTTGAGACAACAGCTGAAGCCACAGCGGAGGTGAAATGCAAGGGTGGCTGGTGTATAATGCCAAGGATTTTTGTATTATATCAAATGCTGCTTCAGCTGTGCAGGCAAGGCAGGTTTTTCTCAGCTGCAGAAACTAAATCTTCCTCTTTAAAATTAGCATTGAATAAAGGTCGTGTCATGATGTTATAAATGGAAGATTGTGTTTTGATATCTCACTGTCTTAAATACATGCCATGTGTAGCGTATGGATGGGAAATGAGAGGATTCAAGGTGCTGGATGGTGTATCTCAACAGGTAATTGATAGCTGAGGTTCTGTACTTGCCCTGGGGAACTCCATGGAGTTATAAAACTTGTGTTTGCACAAGTTTGCATAGGAGGAACAGAGCAAAGCCTGTAGAGGTAGGCAGACCTTCACAGATTGAGTTAAATGCCAGATGCCACAGTTACACGTGAAAATGTTTAGCTTTAGTTAACGTACAAAGGTAAATGTCCTTTTGAAGCATTGTCTAATTTGAGTATGTTTTATGTTGGCACGTAAAGAAGGGGAGCTGACCATAGAAACAGACCACTAAAAATTGGACTGGCATATTTGAGAACTCTTCTTCTAGCCACGAGCCTCGGATTGTTGCTTCAGTCTTATTTTAATATTGTTTTGTCTACCTTTTTAAAAAGGTTTAGAGTATGTAATGCGGTCACTGCTAAACAAACACGTGCTGGGTGATGATTAACACTGATTAGCAGAGAATGACGCTCTGTCTTGACCTGAGATAAAGGTAACTTCTGTAAGCATGCTGTGCCTGAGTTCTGTTGGGGCTGTCAATCTCCTTTGTTACTTTCCAGCTGCTGAGTAATGAAAATAAAATACAGCTTTGCCTTTAGCAGATACGCTTCACAGGGCGTTAAGTGGGTGCTGTGGGAGGGTTGCTTTTTGTTGGTTTTTGCCCTTCTTCTGTGGCAGGTACTTCTGTCTGCTAGCCAACCTGCTGCCACTGTTTTACTTAGTCAGAGGTGATCTGTGAGGCACTTAACCTTCCTTCTCCTCCTTGGAAGCTGTAGATAATCTCAGGTAAGCTCTTCTCAAACGTACATTCTTAGTTCCTAGATCTATTATAAAGGTTGTTCCCTTAAGTGCGGTAGGGTAGATTTTTGTTTGGTTCTCTTTTCATTGTGCTTGTGAGCATTCCTGCTTCAGAAGAAAGAGTGCGTTAATTCCCACATTCTGCTTCAGAGAATAGGAAGTGATCTCTCATCTTTCTTCCCCTGCTCTCCACCACTGTTAGCAGCATATGAGGTTGTGGGTCAAAATGCCATAAATAATTCTTTAAAAAGCATTTAATGGGATTATATAGTGAGAATTAAAACTTCATAGTGTCCAAGTGATCAAGCGTTAGGGATTTTCTGTAAGTTTGAATGCCAGGCTTGGACCGGAAAGCAACTGAGGGTTTGCAAGGCACCCAGTGGTATCCGTCTGTGGGTCTGGTTGCACTGTCGCTGTCCTCAGACTGTGCTTTGGCTTTAGCTGGGTGTTGACAGCCTGTGGCACAGGACCTTGCAGAGCAAAGGCTGCTTTATTAGTTGTTGGTGTTCACTCCTGAGAACATGCACATTGTGTCTGGATTTTTCTTGCACAGATACTTGACTTCAGTGAGATGAATTACCTGGGACACTACTTTGATGTGCATTCAGAGGTTTCATTCCTTTTTAACAGAAACAGCTGAGCTGTTGAGGGTGCATCCTAAGTAAAGCAAGCTGGTCGATATTTCTTTCCTGGATCAAAGCTTTTGTCAATGCCTGTGAATTCTGCTGTCCATCGTAATGGCTTTGAACTTTTGACAGTGTATATTTGAAGGTAGATTGGTTTGTTAATGTTATTGCATTTATTGAATTTGGGGATTTGTATGAGTTCTTAATAAAATTGACTTCTGTTTACTAGAGCAGTACAAAACAGAAATGGAAGAAGGAACTAGATGCTGATCTGTTTCAAACTGTACTAAAAAAAGGGTTTCTGCTCAAATGTCCTCACCCCACTGGGGAATATTGTAGGGAGGAAAGAAGAAAAATATTTCAAAAACTAGCTTGTGTGAACTATATATGGCTAGTTTTGCATTTTAAGAGGTTACATTAAGAACTTGTAGAGAGTAATTTGAGTTAATACAATGCATACATCAGAACTTTAATTAAATACATCTCCTAGTTTATAGTAGGAGGCACCACAGGTACTGAAACGCAAGCCAACCCTGCAAGCAGTGGGGTGCACCCCTGTGTCACATAATTCTTCAGATGGGTTGCGTACAGGGAGTCATCGTAGCAGCGTTCTGTTGTCATTGTGGTTTGACCTTGCACATTCCAACTAGAACTTTGTTGCGCTTGTAAAGACAAAGTTATATGCAAAAAACCAACTTTTGTGGAGGTTTGTCTGTATGTGGAATGCCTAGGTTTGACCTAAACATTTCTGCCGTATGAATGTGGGATTTTTTTCAGGATTCGCGTTGGACTGTCTGGCCATACCAGCTGCTCCAGCAGCTGCCATCAGGCTTCTCTCTGCTACTCAGTTCCACAGGCGACTTCTGGTCTGCATTCGGCGAGCTAGGTAGAGCGCTTGGATGTGGTTCAAGTGGGTGTCTATAATTAGCAGCTGGGAGCAGTTTGACTTCTGTAACTTCCAAGCTCTAAAAGAGTTAGTTGGTGTCAAGCAGATGTGTAGCACTTCCTTGTTCCTGGGCTTTTGGGCCTATTGCTATAGGAGATACATTTTTGAGTGGAGTAGAGTAGAAGACTTGCTAGGAATCATATTTATGAAATGAAGTTTTCACGTAAAAAGCTTCACCCTTTTTGTTTTGCATTTAAATATGTTTGAGTCTGTAGGCATTCAGATACTTCAGTTGTAGCTGTCTGTCCCTAAGTATTAACCAGATATTGCCTGGGACAAAAAAAAAAAAAAAAAAAAAAAAAAAAATTTTGTGACAGCCCTGGCTGTTGTAAACCTGCATTAATTTTAAGGAGGCCTGAGGCTTTAGCAGGAGGGATGGGAACCACATTACCATATCACTCAGCACCTTTATTATGGCTAATGTGCTCCTCGCACAAAGCAGAGTGAAATCGGGCTAATGCTTAGGCCGTTAATCCCCGGCACGCTAATCCTCCTCCGAACTCCCTGATCTCACCCCATTTCTCAGCGGGGCTCACGGGACCGAGGGCTGACGCCTCCAGGATGGGTGCTGCGGGANCAGAGTTCAGAAGGAAACGTACTGTGTGAACCTTTTGAATGCGTATTTATTCTTCTAGGGACAGAAAATACTATGGAAAAACCTTTAAGATGTAGCAGTGCGAATGTATTTATTACTGTCATACTTCTCTGGATGTCCAAAATAATTTTTTACAGAATGAATGTAATGCAGATTGGTTCTCATGCATGTGCCATCCAGTGGTTACGGCCTGTTTTCAATTTCATGTCTTTATATTGCACTGTTGAAAGTCCATTGTAAGCGAATGATGAAGATTGCTAGTGATCTCAGAGAATGTTTGTTGGTAAAATCACTTTTCAAATATGTACTCAGAGGGATTCTTAGTTCTATTTTAGAATACTGCATGCAGTCTTGGTTTGGCATTTGCATTATTTGGAAGCACGTTGAATTTCGTTGTTGCTCTTGGTTCCAAACAAAATCTGCAGCATACTGATTTCAACATTTGGAAGATTTCTGTAGGCATGTGTTCTCATTGTCTTTGTATTCTAGTCCTACAAGCGTGCTGGGACACTGCGCTACTTGCATACTATGAGGTTTCTGGGGTGGGTGGGAACACTGAATGCATCTGATGTTACTGAGCTCTGTAGCTCCTCTGTACATGCATGCAGTTTTAAAGACAAGGTAGTGGGCCTCAGAATGAAGTGAAATTCTGCTTCTACTGGTTTTCATTGTTTTCCTTCATAGCATGGCCTCTCTGAGAGGTAAATGCTTGTGCCTATGAATCCAAACTTGAAGCTTCTCTGATCACTTTGCCATTACTGTCAGTGCAATGAGAAAGTTTATACTGATGGGAAAGCTTGGAGTTTGCTCTTTACTGGAATTTAGGCCTTCAGGACTCTTTCCAGTTTCCATTTTAAGCTCAAATGTTGAAGCTTAGGGAGGGAACTGCAGGGAGGTGAACCTAACTCATCCACGAGTTTTTAAGCGCTGAAATTAGTGCTGGATGTGTGTAGTAGGTAGCAGATCATATCAGAGGCCTTTGTTAAAAAGTTCTTTCTAATTCTGCTTGGGACTGGGTCAGTGCTCTGTCCGTTTTTGCAGCGCACTTAATGCACTCGATTTCTCATCCCTGCAGGAAGGAAGCATGTGCAGGGTGGACACCGAAGGGAAGTGGTGGTAGAGAAGCGCCCACCTATTCGATTCCCCTGGTCATAGAGCACTTCTGCTACTTGTTGCAGAGCGGAGTCTCTGGCCTTTCTGTCTGTTGGGTGAAACGTCTGACCCTACAATGACTGGCTTGTGCCTTGGGTCTGTTTTGAAGCAAATGTACCTTTTTTAGCACACAGTCTTGCAAAACAGACAGGGGCAGGATCATTTTGAATTACACACTCCTGCTGCACAATGTTCTGCGTGCACTTCCTCTGTAGCAAAGCAATAATTTTTGTGCTCATTGAAACTTCACACAAGTCATATTTGAAATATTTTTCCTGTCCAAGCACACGTAAAGTAGTATTAAGAAGACAAGAATCAGCTCTTCTTTGTCAGTGGAGTTTCATTTAGATGAAATTGTTGGTGGGAGGTCTCAGTTCATCTTCCAGGCGGGGAAGAGCTGAGTGGGAGAAAGACTTCAAATGTGCGGCACCAGCCGTGCACACTCACTTGCTGTCATGCTGTTGTGCAGGAGACTGTGTTGTAAAAGGCAATTCCTTCCCTGCGTCAGCGGTCAGCCGTGTGACGGCAGGGAGCAGGCCTGGGACCAACATGAGGTCATGCATTACAACACATTCAGGGTTCGTACTTGTGTCTGGAAAAGTAGGAAGGACGAACTGAAAACAGAGGAGAAACCTCAAGCTTTAATCAGAACCGTATGGAGACCCACTTCCAATTTCTTCCTGGCTAGGGCAGGATTAATGCTGCTGGGAAAAGGTTGAGTGATTCATTCGGGGTATCGTTGTTAAGCTGTCAGTGTGAGGTAGTAATCAATGCGGAAGGGTTTTGAAATAGTTCAGAACTCAGGGAAGAGAGAGACAAATGTCACAGAACCTAAAAAGAGGGAAATAGTGATAATTCCTGAGTTCTTGTTTATTTTGACTGGATTATAAAACAAAATTACCGTGTGTGTATGAAAAGTACGTACAAATAAGATTTAAATTAGGAACCTTTGATACACAAGAGTGTGGTCTCATAGTTCAGCAGAACAGAGAATTATGTTTTAGCATTTAAAGAGAGAATGTGCAGCACTTGTGAGCGGTAGAGATTTCTTTAAAGGCTACTTTAAAGAGAGTAATTTGTTTGTTGTAATGGGCGGTTGCACAGCTTCAATGTCACTAGCAAAACTCTGGATAATTTATCATTTTTAATTTGAAAGCCAGCTGTGTCATTGAGGGAGAGGGATTTAGTTTCCTGTCAACTTCCTTTTCGGAAAAAGTGATGTGTGTAGACTGAAAATACTTCCAGCCTGGGTAAAGTATGTTTGGAAATACCTTTTGGGTAGAGTCATGTTTTGATGGGCAAAGGAAGAGGATTTGCAAAGAAAGAGAAACTTCAGTTCTACGTGTTTATGGAAACGTTTTGAGAAATCCAAGGGATTTTGTTCTCCTTCACTTCAAGAAGCACACGGCGTTCAAGCTCAGAGAGCTCTGACAGCGCTAACCTTGGCCTCTTCTGGCACTGCGGGCTGGTGGAGAGGGTTCTCTCAGAAGCCGCTGTGCCTTGACCTGCTGAAGGGGCTGCGGGGGTATGTGCGTAGCCAGGATCACAGCATTTCAGTTTCCCTTTGTCTTTATGTTCGTATACACGTGAGTGAGAGCAGCATTCGAGTCAGCATGCTGTGGGAGCGTGGGGACGTGCGTTCCTTCGGCTGTACCTGTTCCTGAAGCAGAAGGCAGGGGAGGTACTGCAAACACTCGCATTCACAGGTGGGGGGGGGGGGGGTTTACTGAGTCTTTGAGTGATAAAACTAAAACAACAACAACAAAAAAGTAAAATTTAATGTATCTATCAATACTCTCTGTACGTGGGATGAGACAAATAATAAATATTTGTGTGGAACTTGCAAACGAGATAGTGGGGAAGAGAGAAGGTACACACACTGTTGTAATGTGCGAAAGTCCTACTGCAAACATCAAACAAATACAAATTACCGTGAAAAGTCATGAGTGCTTCAGGATAAAGCTTGGCTAGGATTTAGGTTTAAAATGTTTCCTACTGAGTGTAACTCTTTCATATAAAGGGTTTTTTTCTTTCCTTTATTCCACAGCAGTAACAGCGTTCATGTGAAACCAGTGTTGTGTCAGCCAGGTAGTTCCTGCTGTGCATTCCCTACCTGAGACAGTTTCACTTTCATTAGCTAGAAACACCGTCCCTTGGGACGCTTTACTGCAAAGCATGCCAAAGGTATCATATGGGAGCAATCTTCCACTAGCAGCGAAATAAATGAAATTTCTCCTGTAGGTTTTTTTTCCCAACTTCAGTTTCAAGAAACATTATAGCACACAAGATCCCATTGAATCTCCTTTGAGTAAAGTGAAGGCAATCCTTTTATGTTAAGCTGTAATACAGTGATAAGAAAGTATTGGTTTTATTTGTCAAAGCAAGAAAAGGGATGAAAATAAGCACCTGTCATTTTGGAGTAGAATAATTTGTAAATGAGCATAAAGTTTGCAAAGAGATCATCTATGTTGCATGGCAGTTGTTAAGTTACTCCACGTGTTACTAAAAAGCTCTGTGAGAAGTTAAGTAATGCTTGAAGTCTCTGTTCTCCTGCTTGACTCACCGTCTAAAGGTGACCTCTGCAACAGAAATAGAAACTTGTTTAGGTAACAGTGAAAACTGTGATATTTGATGCAACATCTACGTTACGCTGTAATACCTGCATTTGAGCTGAATTTGAGCTAACTGTGCTGATGGCTGCATGAAATTGTACTAAGCCAAAGTACGCTGTTTGTTGCCGAGGATCTTGGTGCACAGGACTCACCTGAGGATTCTCCTGTCTTTTTGTTGTCTCTAGCGTTGAGGGTGAAGCTCCGAGCAGTGAAACTGGCACCTCTTTGGACAGCCCCTCTGCTTACCACCAGGGACCTGTAACGCACAGCTCGGCCCTGAGCCCAGACCATTACGATCATTACGGGCTGTATTCTGTCTCCCCCGGGCAGCAAAGGTCTCGGAGGCCGAAACTTCAGCACTCAACATCCATACTGCGAAAACAAGCAGAGGAAGAAGCTATTAAAAGGTCAAGATCGCTTTCAGAGAGCTATGAACTCTCTTCAGACCTACAGGATAAGCAGGTATTTGAGCTTTTTTACCTCATTTATGACAATAGCAACATGTCTGTACGCTGGGAAAAAAACCTTTTTTCAGCATCGCTTTGGTTAGGATACTGAAAATAACTTTTTTTTTTTTTTTTTTTCCTGCAACCAACTTTGTTCAAAGTGAGCATTTCTGAATTTCTTTGTTAACTCTTTCTGTGTTCTACCCCCTGAGGAAGCACCTAGAAGATATGTTAATGGTGTTAAAAATGAAAACTGTCTGGAATGGTGATTTGGTGCTTGAGATTTGTCATATTTGTAAGAATGTAAGAATGCAAAATGATTTTCTGACAGAATTGGTCATTTTGAAGTCTGGATATCTTGGTTGCTCCTGAAAGAAAGGAAAAGCCCATTTCTGCTGATATTCTCTCAAGTCTGTGAGATGAATTCAATGTCTTAATTAGCTTGTACTCAGCCAAGTACTCCCTTATGATTACAGCGAGCTAGGTGGAGGCAATATGAACATTCAAATGCCTTTGTCCCTGAAAAAGGCATTTCTGTAAGAATTCAACCATTCCTTTTAAACTCTGTTCTGAAGGTAGTCGTATCTGAAAGATTATTGCCTTGTAATTTCCATAGCTAACATTTGATATCAATACTGCAATAGCTGAAGGTAAGCAAATATGCAGGATGCACTGAATTTCACCAGGAGGTGAACAGTAGCCAATGCATGCATATGGTTTTTTGTTAGAGATCTCTCTTCCACACGATATTTTGTGTACTGTGAATCATGGTGCATAGTCACTCCAACTTGGGTGTGAACGTGGACAACGTGAAAGTTGGCAAAATTCCGTGGATAAGGAATAAACTGCTCCCAGTTGTGCACTATCAATTGACAGTGAAATTTGTGGGAGTTAAGTCTCATTTGCCATCTGTTTGTTGTTCTAAAATTTCAGGTTGGAGAAGGATATCATGTTTTTTCCAGAAGGACCTGGAAAAACAAGGCTTGAGCTCTGACTTAAAGTTGAAGCCAGTATTTTGGATAACAAATATGTTTCTAGGTTAGCCTTTATGCTCACTTAATTCTGTAAACACTGGGGAAATCTCAAGTTCTTAATTCTTGAACTATCTTATGCCAGCTCTGCTATTAAATTGGAGCTGCTTGTGAGATGTAAAGCATTACTTTATTTTCTACCCTTGGCAATTTTTTGCTAGATGTTGTGTAAGAGATAGATACAGAGCACTAGGCTTGCTAAAGAGGTGTCCTGCGCTGTAGGTATTCCACAGGGGCTAATTCCATGTGTCCTTCTATGCCAGTTTGGCAGAGAATGAGCACTGCAGATGTCATTTTGTGTTTCTTCAGGGACTCCTGCACAATGAAAAGTGACAGTGATACATAAAGGAAGGTTGATACCTAAGATTTCCTTACTGCTCTTGAAAAGCTCTCAATTAAATTACAGGAGATACTTAAATTATTTAGGAAAATGTCCAAGGCTTTGCTTGAAGGAAATGTGCATTAAATATGCATTAAAAAGTATTGGAAATATCAGTCACAAATTTAGGAAATCATCTAGGCAAGTTCCAAAATACTTGTAATTAAAATTCCCACCGAGACCCCATAATTCATGATAATCAATTACAGTGTCATTTTCTGTGTAAACCTGAATAACAGGCTATTTGCAAGAATGAAGTCCAGATAATTTTTTCTATAGAATATTAGTGTTCATCATTTGTTTTGCAATTAGTCCAGCAAAACGATTTCTCACCATTTATTTAAATACACATGTCCTAGTGTATTCTGTGGGTAGGAATGGTGGCAAATACATTACAGCAGTGGCAGGGTTGCGACAGAAGTTCTTAATCGTGTTTTTTTTGCCTTCAGAATTCCTTATAAGTATCCTCATAGACTCTTAGACAGCTGCAGCAGGGAATATAGCTTCCAGTCGGGGTGAAGAGCCACATATGTTTTAAAAACAAAGATGAATTTTCAGAAATTTTCAGAATCCTGTCTCATAGATCAATCACAACTTTCTGAGTTTAGTTAAACAAGTTAGGTACAGTCAGAGCAGTTCCTTGGCAGTAATCCTGGCCTGAGCACATCTGAGCAGTTAGCCTTCTCAGTTATGCCAGTAACCATGCATAATATTTTTTGCATCTAGAGCAAAAACAAAACAAAATATGAGTGATTTGCATTTAAAAACAACCTAGCCAAAAAGATCATGTTTATGTGGCAGAGGAGTGAAAACTGCTGAACCTGTCAGTGGCACCAAAAGAAATACTTCTCCAGCTATTTCTGAAGGGCAGACACCATGGACTAAGGAATATTTCTAGTAGCACCGCGTTCCTTCCACAGAACAGGGATGACGTCATGCCTGTCTGCACAGCAGTGTCTGAACTTCACAGTTAGAATCATAGAATGGCTTGGGTTGGAAGGGACCTCAGAGATCATCTAGTTCCAACCCCCCTGCCGTGGACAGGGCTGCCAGCCACGAGCTCACTAGATCAAACTGCCCAGGAACCCATCCAGCCTGGCCTCAAACACAGCCAGGGATGGGGCAGCCACAGCTTCTCTGGGCAGCCTGTTCCAGCGCCTCACCACTCTCAGTGAAGAATTTCTTCCTGATGTCCAACCTAAACCTCCCCTCTTTCAGTTTTAGCCCATTCCCCCTTGTCCTACCATTATCCACCCGTGTTAAAAGTCGGTCCCCCTCCTGCCTGTAAGCTCCTTTCAAGTATTGGAAGGCCGCAATGAGGTCTCCCCGGAGCCTTCTCTTTTCCAAGCTAAACAATCCCAATTCCCTCAACCTTTCCTCACAGGAGAGGTGCTCCAGCCCTCTGATCATTTTGGTGGCCCTCCTCTGGACCCGCTCCAACAGCTCCACATCCCCTCTGTACTGGGGGCCCCAGGCCTGGACACAGCACTCCAGGTGAGGCCTCACAAGGGCAGAGTAGAGGGGGACGATCACCTCCCTCTCCCTGCTGGCCACCCCTCTCTTGATGCAGCCCAGGATGCCATTGGCCTTCCTGGCTGCAAGAGCGCACTGCCGGCTCGTGGCCAGCTTTTCGTCCATCACAACGCCCAAGTCCTTCTCCGCAGGGCTGCTCTCAAGGAGTTCTTCTCCCAGTCTGTACACACACCTGGGATTGCCCCGACCCAAGTGCAACACCTTGCACTTGGCCTTGTTGAACCTCATCAGGTTCTCGTGGGCCCACTTTTCCAGCCTGTCCAGGTCCCTCTGGATGGCATCCCTTCCTTCAGGGGTATCAACTGCACCACTCAGCTTGGTGTCATCAGCAAACTTGCTGAGGGTGCACTCGATCCCACAGTCTAAGTCGTCAATAAAGGTGTTGAAGAGCACCGGTCCCAAGACGGACCCCTGGGGGACACCGCTCGTGGCCGGCCTCCACCTGGACGTAGAGCCATTGACTGCAACCCTTTGGCTGCACCCTCCAGCCAGTTCTTTATCCAGCGAACAGTCCACCCATCAAATCCACATCTCTCCAGTTTAGAGATAAGGATGAGGATATGGTGCAGGACCGTGTCAAAGGCCTTGCACAAGTCCAGGCAGACAACATCCGTCACCCTCCCTTGGTCCACCGATGCCGTCACTCCATCACAGAAGGCCACCAGATTGGTCAGGCACGACCTGCCCCTGGTGAAGCCGTGCTGGCTGTCTCGGATCACCTCCTCATCTCGCATGTGCCTTAGCATCTCGTCCAGGAGGATCTGCTCCATGATCTTTCCAGGCATGGACGTGAGGCTCACCGGCCTGTAGTTCACCAGGTCTTCCTTTCTCTCTTGCTCGAAGATGGGAGTGATGTTTGCCTTTTTCCAGTCACAGGGGACCTCGCCTGACAGCCACGACTTTTCAAATATTACTTGGAGAGAGCTCTAGAGCATGTGGCAGGGAGGGGCCTTGAGTGCACAAGCATGCACATGAGTAATAAAGGGTTATGTCAAATGTGCCTAGATTTGTGAGAGAGGGGAAACGACTTCTGAATTGTTGAAGTATTATGAAAATTGCATGGACCTGCAGAGGAGCACTGTCAGAAAACTGGTGTTTGTGTGGGCAGTACTAAACATGCTGACTTGTCATGACTGTTTTGAGTTTGTGAATTGTAGGAATCCAGAAAGACTTGTCTTTAGAAGGTCTGAAAAATGTCTTCTTGGTTTGAGGAAGACTGTGTATGTAGTACGTTATCAGAGCACCCTCTCTGGAAGTGACTGGCCTTGGAGGCTCGATTTTGCTTTGGTATCAGCCCTGAACGTGAAACTGTGCTGCCTGGTTTTCGTTTTTGTAGAAAGTGATGCGTACCTGGAAGAGTGGCGGCCGCTTCTGGGATCTACTGCCAAAATATGCCAACTTGCAGTGTACCTGTGTTTCACTTTCACAGCAGCTCTTCCTACAAAGATGTTGTATTTGTGTGCCATCTTGTCACCTTTGGCATGGGCACACCAGCACTCACGTGTGGGAACAGAAACTTAAAAACAGAGACAAGTTGCTAGTACCTTCATTTTATATGACAGAGCTCATTTGTGTTTTTCTCTGTATCTTTGTTGTGGTCTCTGCAAGTGACTGTTCCGTTCTCTTTTTATGCAGTAGTTAGTCTGGAGCTTTGAGCTTTTACTTTGAAAACCAGTTTGCTCTATGAAAAAAAAAATCCTGAAAATTAAAATTCTTAAAAAAAGTGTTTTGTTGTAGCCTGAATCAGCATCGAGTTACAAAGTAACTGTGTTCACCCTCTCCTAGGTGGAAATGCTAGAACGGAAATATGGAGGCCGTCTCATAACTAGGCATGCTGCTCGGACCATACAAACAGCTTTTCGCCAGTATCAGATGAACAAAAATTTTGAGCGTCTTAGAAGTTCTATGTCTGAAAATCGTATGTCAAGACGCATTGTTTTGTCCAATATGAGAATGCAGTTTTCATTTGAAGGACCTGAGAAAGTCCACAGCTCTTATTTTGAAGGAAATCAAGTTTCTGTTACAAATGATGGGTCAAAGCTGGGATCCCTGGTACAGTCTGAGTGTGGTGACCTTGGGGAGTCAGCTACAATGAAGTCTCCGGGAACATCCACTGATTTTGCTGATGCTATAACAGAGCTGGAGGATGCTTTTTCCAGGCAGGTGAAATCCCTCGCGGAGTCCATCGATGACGCGCTGAATTGCCGCAGTCTGCATTCGGATGAAGTCCAGACTCCAGATCAAGTCAGAAGTCGTGAAATGGAAAGGGAGAGTTGTGCTCCAGCTAAGCCAGCCATCCACGGTGTGGATCACAGGAAGCTTGATGAGATGACAGCTTCCTATAGCGATGTTACATTGTATATCGATGAGGAGGAGTTATCTCCGCCCCTTCCCCTTTCCCAGTCGGTGGACAGACCGTCCAGCACAGAATCTGATTTGAGGCTCCGCTCAGTGAACTCTTCTCAAGAGTACTGGTCCATGACCCACAAGGATGATAAGCTAGACACTGACACGAGCTGTAGGAGCACCCCTTCGCTGGAATGCCAGGAGCAGAGAATAAGGATGGATCACCTCCCACTGCTAACCATCGAGCCACCCAGCGACAGCTCAGTGGACTTGAGCGATCGGTCAGAGAGAGGTTCCTTAAAGAGGCAAAATGCTTATGATAGAGGAATCACGAGTCAACAAGGAAGCCCAAAACACATCCCTCACAGTATTCCTGCCAAGATTATATCCCGAGAGGAGCAGGAGGCCAGGCATAGGCCGAGGCCCATGGATAGCCATTTAGCTATTAATGGCACAGCAAACAGGCAGAGCAAGTCGGAGTCAGATTATTCTGATGGAGACAATGACAGCATCAACAGCACTTCCAACTCTAATGATACAATAAATTGCAGCTCAGAATCTTCTTCCAGAGACAGCCTAAGGGAGCAGACCTTGAGCAAACAAACCTACCACAAAGAGACTCGAAACAGCTGGGATTCACCTGCCTTCAGCAATGATGTTATCAGGAAACGCCACTATAGGATTGGGCTGAACCTTTTTAACAAGTAAGTGAAGTGTTTCCTCCTCTCCTTTCTGTGTTCCTTAGAAGCATGGCCACTGAACAAGGAATGTGTCACTTAGGTAAGTGAGACTGCGGCCTGATACTAGCTATTCAGTGGGAAAAATATGCCCAGTGTTTTCATAGAGGTGCTAAAAGAAGTAATACACTATATATGTATGTTTTTATATTTATGGTTTTCTGTATTTATTATATTATCTGTTATGTTTGTATTTATATAAAAATGTCCCTAAAAATCAGAGCTGGAAGGCATGATAATGGGCCACCTAGATCAAATAACTAATTTGTCTGCTTCTGGTAGTTGTTCCTGTTAGAGTACTCACACATTGACATCTTTGTAGTTAACAGCTTCAGGGGAAAATAAATAAGTACGGTAGTAAGCTATTAAAGAAGACGAATCGATTTCCTTTCTTGGGGAAAAATATGGTTCCTGATCCGTTTTTTGTGTTTGCAGGTATAATAAATTCAAAATTTCTTCCTACCCTAGTCATGTATTGTAGAACTTGTCATACGGACATTAAAAATGGCAGGCAGTGGAAAATGAACTTCTTGGTTAACACAGGCAGGGCCTGAAACTTGTTCGGTAGATTTCATCAAAATGTTGATACTGGAAAACAATGTACCGGATGTTTTTATCCTAAATATATATTTGAAGTACAGCATCATCATAAAATACTTATTTCCATTTATGGCTGCTAAGTTTTCAATGTGTGGAATTGTTTAAAGCTCCTGTAAAACAATTTAAGTTTCTTTATGTGTATGGAAAGACTTTCTACTTTGTATACTCCCATGTGCATGCAGAACTGTGCACATTATGTCAGAGGGTAACAGAACATGTGCTACTTAGACTGTATTTCCATGACTGGATTACACAGATCTCATCAGAACTGTCATAATGTGAGGATAAGAACAGCTAAGTGGTTGTCGTTAGGAATCCTCCATTCTCTTCACTGCTCAGTTGGTGCCTGATGTGCCAATTTCCCTGCCCTAAATGGGTATAATTTACTTAGTGAAACCTGTTCCGGTACTAGTGGTTGTAAAGGTCCTTAGAACGCTTAGGGGAAGATGCTAAGTGCCAGAATTTGTTCTTATTTTTCTTTACAGTATTGTTGGCAGCTCACAGCGTTGTTTGTAGAAGTTTTTGAAATTCTCTGCAGAGTACTTCAGGATCTCTCTATGCAAATATTGTAGCTTCTGGAGAGGTAGGAGGTATTGCAGTGTGCTGCTGTAAGCCATGCTTTGCATTTTCCTACAGCTTGAGCGAGTTCAGCCCTCCTTTGTGGCTAGCGGTGCTGTGATTTGTGGTGTTTGGATTAATGCATCAGTGGCTCATCATATAATAATGCACTATAACATTGCAGATAATTAAAGATTTTTGATGCCATCACCTGAGGTTATGCATTGCAGTGCGAAGTGTGGGTCGGTCAGGTTTGGCTGTGAAAGCTTTCGGGTTTGTTTTATATTTTTGCAAAAAGTTAACAGACCTTTCTTTGCAGAGCTTTTAATCAGTTGGAAGTAGTCCTAGGATCTTTGCAGTTTGTAATGCTCTAGAAGTAGACTGCAGGTTTTTTTTAGAAGATGTGAAAACATGAACATCTTTGGCAGCAGATGGGATGGGGATGTAGGTTCTAGAGCTGTCTTACATTTAAAAGACTTGGTATTTGCTCTTGTTTTCCGTAGTAATTAAACCTCAAGCAGTCAATGATCAGTGAACTTCAGGCTTGATAATACAGTCTTGTGAGTCAATTGCAGAAGGATGCGAGAAAAAAGTGTAAATGGGAAAAGAGCTCAAGCAGCATGTGGAGGTGAATGAAATTGTCAGATGTCACATGTCATGTTGGAAGGCTGCAGATGAAAACATCAAGTATAGAGACTGTTCTTTGAAACACACCTTGAGCTAAGGGATCAGGCTGCGTGGACTTGAACAGAGAGTAGAAAAACATTGGTATACATATATATGTAGCTTGGTTATGAGATGACTTGCAGTTTCTTAGAAGTAAAGCAGAGTCCTGTGCAGAGCTTTAGGCTGCACCTCAGCGCATGATGTTGTGCTGTGTGGTTGTTGCACTTCGTACCACGTTGTCTCCGGTATTGATGAAGAACTGAAGGCTCTCACTGCCTTCTGCTGCATCACTCTGATTCTATTGATAGCTCAGGCAGTCCCCAGGTAACCTGTGCATCTTGTGTTTCATTATGGCTCTTCAAGCCCACAGACATTGTGACATTTCCTTAATAGCCTCTTTTCCCCCCTGCACCTCGCATATTAAGCCATCATGAAACGTGATGGAGCAGTAGTCTGTCTGTAATGTCTGTGAACTATTCTGAAAGGGCAGCTGGGAAACATCCACAGCTTTATTCTTGAAGACGCTCAGGAGACTCTTAGCATATGTCAGTGGGACTGCGAATTGCACATTTTGAGGTAGATCAGGGGACAGAGGTTGTGTTCAGGCACTTGCCAGGATTTACAGGTGATCCAACATGAAGAATACCTTTTCCCTTTAGGTATGCGCTGTATGGGTGTATTACATTTGGAAGTCTTCTGATCGTGTCCTCATTCGTGGCACTTCTGTGATCATCGGGCAAGGGAGGAGCGCAGGTCTAGGCAGCGAGCTCCTGCGAGGATGTGCACGGCAGAAGGGCTGCATGCGGAACTGGAAGTAGCTTTGGAGAGACCTGTAACCAGAAGTCAAGATTTTTTTCTGAATTTCTGTATTTACCAGAGGAAATTTTAGGAGTGTCTTTTACAAGAAGTTCATGTTAATTTCGTTGCATCTTTGAAGTCTTTCTTGCAAATTAAGATCCCAAACCTTAGTTAACAAATAATTGTGTCATTTCTTTTTGACACATGCCTGGCTGAATTACAAAGAATTCAGAAACATAAGCGAGTGCCTAAATTGTAGGAGGGTAAGTACTTCTGCTTTGTTCACCAGGGGTGTTGAAAGAATAGAGTTTAAAAAAAAAACAAAAAAAAACATAAAAAGTCATTCTTCTCACTATTGAGATGCTTTGTAATTTTCTGGCTTTCCCATTTCAGTAATAATTTTCAGAAGCCGAAATGCAGTTTTCTTTCTAGAGGCCTTTTCTTAGAGTAGCCAGTTCTGCATGGGGGAAGAGTTGAGCACTGGTGGTCTACTTCACTTAAACACCATTTTATGCAAAACTTTGGCAGCACAAAGATCCTTGGAGAATTGAAAACACAGGGCAGTGGAGAAAAGAAACTTAGGTGATTAAAACTGTTTTTCTGGGGGTTTTATCACCTGATCACAGAATTTATTTCAAGCTAACACTTCGGTCCCAACTTGGAACTTTAGAGTTGATTAAGGAAATACACGTGTAAAGATGTTTTGCGGCATCCGCTATACTAGAATATCTAGTATTCCTAAACTAGAATGATTTCTGCCAAAGAATTTGCAACTAAGCAACAGCTTCTGTATGTGCTGGTACTTCTGAATGGTAGCAGTGATTTGAGCCAGTCTCTAGGGCGTCCCACTGTGTGTCGCCATTCACTGGCTCCCTGAAGGAAGGGTTGCAGGTGCACACCGAGAGCGCAGAGGCTCCAGGGAAGCTTGTTGAGGCCAGCTGTGTTGAATTAGGCATTTTCCTCAGTGCACTCTGAAAGGGATCTGGTCTGGGAGAAATGATGCTGGAAAACATCCCTCACTGACAGGCAGATGGAAAACACTACCTAGAAAGGTTTATTTTGCAGGCTTCAAACCCTGCCTGTGCAAATCCAGCCTTTGAGACTGGCCTGCTTATAAATAAGGCTTCAAGAGTGCTTTTGACTACTGCTTAAAAAAAAATGAAATAAAATAAAAGGACTGTGGTTTTGTTCTCATGTTTGTTTTGACTGCAGGCTGGAAATACCAGGTTTGCCAGTTATTGCAGCCAAATCTGGTAGGATATTCAGGTTCCCTTCTGCTGCTAGTGCACTGGTTCCAACAGATTAAAATAGAGCAGGATGGTTTAACCTCAGCACTCTGAAGAAACGCATCGTGCCCTTGGTCAGCTTTTCTGTCAGCAGCAGCAGACTGTACGTCTGCGCAGAGCCGTGTGTAGGAAGAAGCATGCTGCCAGGTGCCCTTCTCCTGTGCCATCGCTGTTGTAGCAGGAATGGGCTCCTTGCCACTTAGCTGTGTCCACAGATGGAAAACTGTTCCCCAGTGTCTCCAGGGCATTACAGCGTACTGTTTTGAAAAGCTTTCTGTAGCTTCCTTTGAAACATGCTAAGATCAGGGTTCCCACTCCTCCGAAGGTCTCTGAAAGCTTTGAGTTTCTGTTTGTGTTATGCACTAATGTGTCATCTTTTGACCTGCAAACCCTGAAAGCCCTACCGGCTTCGTTTATTGTGTGATGGGGATGATTTTAGTTATAATTTAAAAATCATTGTGGATATAGTTTGTATGCTATTTCTAGGAGCAGTTTCTTTTTAACACATCTAGACTCCTTGGAATATTGACTTGAGTATTTCATTGTTTTACTAAGCAGATATGAGAGGAGTTTGCTAAGTGCTGGTAGGATTACACCAAACACAAAACTGCAAATTACGACTTGTAGAGAAATTCTTGTTGGAAATCTGAGAGAGACAAATGCAGTAGTTGTGAGAAGGACGTTTGTCCTTTTAGAGATGGAATGTTATTTGGAATCCTAAGTACTGTTACCTTCAGAAAGTACTGCAAACCTTTTCCTGTTTTAAATCCTTAAAAATTGTCAGATTTTATTAAAAAGAAAAAATATAGTTTTACAATTACCCATTAGTTTATATACTGTACTAGGTCGACTAATTTGTTGTTCCTCTATTTGCGTGGACCACGTATCTAATGAATTTCACTTGAGATGCTGAGCATACTTTCTGCATTGCTTTAGCTAGGTCTCATGGCATCCAATCAGCATTCTGATGTCTGGTCTGAAAACACGTATTTTTAGACCTGTCTCCCTTGGAGCTTAAAGTTGGAAGCTTACTTGGAAGCATTTCTAATGATCTTAGACCTTGTTAGTGCAGATTGAGTAGGAGGAAGAAGGTGTAAATCAAACTGAGTTGGTTTTCTTTACCTTTGAAGTAATTCTTTTATTTTGTCTGCTGACCTGTAGTACCTCTGCAGATTTTATTTTTCTGTGATTGTTTTGGAAAGATTCAGTAGAAAAACCAATGGGCAGACAGGAGGCTTGTTCAGGATTTTGCAACAGAGCTGTTTGCCATCCTCTTGTAGGTGCTGAAAGGGACTTTGCTGTTGTTGCAACATCTGGACTGCAGATTACTCAGCCACAGAGGGTTCCAACAAAAATTAAAATCAAAGCACTCTGTGTAGCTTGTCCTCTAACATGCCAAGGAGTTGGTAAGAAGAGAAGAATGTTCTTATTTTAACTTTCATTATTTCTATAAATGTTTAGCCTTAAGTGAGAACACCCAAAGGCAAAAAAAAAAAAAAAAAAAAAAAGCTGTGTTTTGTTATGTGCATGTTTTATCTTTTCTCCCCTAGGACCCTTTTTTCCCTTCTTTTTTTCAAGATGGGTGCTTTGGTTAGCATACATTGTCCTGCCCTAAATACCAGCTGAAATGTGAAACTGTAGGAATTTGGCCAATAGTACACTTAAGCACTGGTTTCAGATATGGGCATAAGGATTCCCTCCATTGCCGTTAAAAAGAAGCACAAACCTTACCACTTGTTGAAAACAGTCTGTCTTCGGAAGCACTGCACTGTGGCCAGCAGTGACTGTGTTTGAGCGTCCCTGGAGCAGCCATGAGCTCATCCACGCTGTCCGGGCACGCGGCTCCGTGCTGCTGCTTGCCGGGGATCGCAGCCCATGTGCATGAGGGGAACGGCCCTGTGTGGGGGGGAACGACTCCCCACCGGCTGTCTGATGCGACTCTGGATGCCAGGATTTTAATTCATGCTTCACCCCGCCTCCAAATCTCAACGGACCACGTTTTGAGAATGAAAAGCGTGGCTGGTGCTTGCTCAGGCATACAGAGGAGGTTGGAATTGCAGGCAGCACATAAGGACCTCTGGAGAAAGTTGAGGAACAGAGCAGGGCACACCAACCATTTTCCCTCCCTTTTAACAATGCACAGCTGTCTACACATTTGCTGTGTGGATCTGAAAATAAAAAATCCGAAAGCTGTTGAACGGTGTTTCCGCATTGCCTGTTGAAAAGGCAGCCTTCTGAAAGTGCGCGTGGCTCTTAGTGTCTCACATTTGCAGTCAGCAGAACAGCAGAAATGGAAGCTCCTGTTGTGTGTAACTGGGATGAGGGTGTGGAAGGAGCGCAGGGACTGTTCCTCAATTTCAAGGACGTAGTCATCTTAATGTCTCATTTCTTGATGTCTCATTTCACAGTTGCATAAACACAAAAGCAGTGCTCAATGCTGGCAGACAGTTCTGAGAGAACCAGCAGGTTTTTCATGTGCCTTGTCTCAAAGTGCAGCATGTTTTGTTCTGTTGGCTGCTGCAGACTCTTTCCCATACTTGATGCAATGGGGTCAGACAAGGTGAGAAAGGCCTCACAGGGCGTTTTTGGTTCATTTATTTCACTAAAATATTTCCTTCTTTCTTCTGAGGAAAGAGAGAGGAAGAAAAAATAAATAAAAGCAACGTGCAGCCCACTGCCAGGAGAGGGAGCACTGAGGAACTAGAGAACTGCTCTGCAGGGTTGTTGCTGGGCAGGGCACATCCAGTTGCTGCCCTGCAGCTCCTTGGGGTGTGCGTGTGCTTCGCTTAACTGCACGAGCTGCTTTGCTCCCCAAAGCTGTGCTTCTCCTACAGAAAAACCCTACTTCTCTAATAGTTCTAAACTCTGCTCTTTCCCCTTTATCAGAATGACGCAGCCTGAATCTGCATGGCCCCCAGCAGCTGACTTTCACATACCCCACACTGAGTACAGTTGTGTAATCAGCTCTAGTTCAGGTGATGACTTTCAGACAAGGCTAAGCATTCAGTGCAGGTAATGATGTGAAGTGTTTAGTCTCCTAGCACTTCACTAGGAAATGGTCACATAAAGGAACTGCTTGATCAGATGGAAAGTGATGGTAGAACTGTTTAAGTACATTATTATGTGAAAACAAATGTCCCCAGAGTTTCCTGACTTTATTTTGCTCCCACATCAAATAAACCTGGTCACTGAGATCACTTCCTGCTAAATTCTTTTGTTAGTATCAGGAGCATAAATTCACTTTCACTGAATGGACATTACTGCAGGTAATTCAGTGTGATTGCAAGCAAGCCATGGCCTTTACATCTCTGGTGGTAGTTTTATGGCTTGGTCTTGAATGAAACAGGCAGAGTGGATGAGAAGATTAATACTTCATAATTTAGTGGGGGAGAAGTCTTCTCAACTGTGGGAGAGCCTGTAGGGCTTCTACCCAAGTAATGTGAATAACTGACTCTGATTTCATTAAATAAAGTGAAGCTCTGAGAAATGTACAGTTTCCTTACTTACTTTCCCGACCCAGAGACTCTTCCTTGTGATTACCACAAGATGCAATTTACGTCTAGTTCGTCGTTCTCTTCATCGACCAGTTGCATAGCAAGAGGAAGACACAGTCAGTTTCTCTAATTTTCTGCCTTTCTTGCCTTGCTGCGTGGTTGAGTGAACTCTGAGAAGTTGTTTGGCACTAATTTTGATAGTATTTAAGTACAAAGGTTTGTTTTTTTTTTAATATTTTAAATTTTTTCTTCCTTCCCATAAGTTTTAAAATAGGCATAGTGATTCTCTCAGCTTCACTGCAGCAGCAGTAGGATACTCAGCAGAAGAGAATAAAGACAAACAGCCATAGAAAACTCAGTTTACCTCAAAAGATACTTCTGGCGTTACTGGCTATCAGAAACCCAGACTTGGGCAGGCTGTTTTCTGTGCTCGTTTGTTTCTTAATGTTTCCATTTTAGAGCTCTGTTGTTGTCTGAGCATCTAAAAGGAAATAAAAGATATAATGTGGTTTTAGATTCTTGTAAGCTCACACGTTTAGCAAGTCAAAAAGGAAGGCTTTACACACCTTTGTGCAGTGGTTTGCTGGATGTTTCTTTTAGTGTTGGTGTTTACTGTTCTCCTCTGCTGGAAAGTTAGGTACCAGCCCTGCATCCACACTCTGGCTTTGTTAGTGCGGCCGATGGTGCAGCCAGGTGAAGATCTGTCTGGATTAAAAAAGAAAAACCACTTTGTCTACTGGTTCAGTTTGTCCGAAGCTAGGAAGGAATGGGCACGAGGCAAGAGACCGCTTCCAGCGCTGCCGTTGGAGGGCTCAGCAGCTCCAGCGCCTGCGTGGCAGCTATTTGGCAGTGAACTGGCTGTGCCAGTAAGGCTGGTAGGTAACAGCTAATGCTGGTGTCAGTAAGGGCTGATCTCTTCCTTGCCACCTAGAGCCTGGCTAAAAGCCTTTCCTCTACCAAATTCACTTTTCAAATTCACTGCAGGTTTTATTCTTTTTATTTTTTTTTTCAAAAATATTATTTCCTGTTATTTGAAAGATACCCTTTTGAATAGCTGGATAGTACAAAGCCATATTTTCCAAGTATCAAATCTGATGTTGCTTTATGCCCACCAGCAGCTGCACAAATTGGTATGTTTCCAACTGTGCTTCCTTTTGTGGCTTAAACAGCAGTGTGCATCTGCTCCTGCACTGCCTGCTGGGCAGCAGTGAGAACTGCCGCAGCTTTGCCAGCCTGGGACGCCAGCCGCCCTTCCCACCCCAGGAGGAGGAGCTGTTTCTCACTGTGGCTTTCCTGGTTTCCTTCTATCTTTCATCATCCACTGCACACTAGTATTTCTGAAACTCTGTCATGTCTGGCGCATCTCTGAAAACAGAATTCAAACAGAGGAAATGTCCAGCCAGTGACTGGGGTTGCATGATTTTGACAGTCCGTATCTAGCCATTCATGGAGTTGTAGAGCTGGGTTTCATCCCTGGCAGTCCAAATTTTCTGCTGCAGCGATGTGGTGGTTGCAGATTGATGATATTTGGGCCCTGTTCTCCCGTGGTGTAAATCCTGGTAATGACACATATCCTAACGTTGTCTGTCAGTGGTTCCTCAGAGCAGGCAGAAGTGGCTTCAGACAAATAATGACACACTCAGAATTACGGGTGTCTGTATCACTTCTCTTCTTACTGGTTTGCTCCTGGCAATAAAAATATCAGGAGTGCAGTGTTTTCATAACGACACTGTGCTGCTTACTTACATGTGATTTTGACTCCAATGCAAAATTATTATTTTTTTTTCCTGTTGTACACTTATAACTTGGGTAAGTGATGTTTCTCTTTGGGAATATCCCAGCTGGTACTATTACCCTGTTATTTGTTCTTTTCTTCTCTGATAGTTGTTTTTTGTTTGTTTTTGTTTTTCCCTTCCTTTCAGCATGTTCTTTAATGTATATATTTTTGATAAACATTTATATCTTTGTTTTGGAAGCAGCTGCATTGTGACAATCCTGTAAATATGAAAAATCCTGTAAGCACAGATCATCAGCTGTGTAAGGTGCTAGCTTTAGGCAGTGTTTGCAATCTCTGTTACTGGGAGGTGTAATTAACAAGCCATCACTGGGAATTCTCCTAATTGCAGAAGACTGAGCAGTAACTATAACGGGTCTGAGTAGGCAGAAGTGAGGGCACCTTATGCCAGTTGTCCCATCTCTTGTCAGTGACCTTGTCATGTCCCACTCACTTCCACATCCAGTCAGATACTTCAGGCAGATGACAGTTCTGTGAGAAAGCTTGCCCAATAGAAAATGTTGTTTCGCCTGCAATAGAATCCCTGCTTCCTTGTGTTGTGCTTTGTGGTAGTGTTGTTTTGTGTCGTGGCAGCTGCTGGAGGGGAAGTCCCCGGGGTCTGTATCAGTCTGACCCGTGGGCAAGTGGATCTCCGTGTCAGGGGAATGGAGACGATTGCTCCTGGTTCTGCTCTGCTGTGAATTAACATTCAGAAAAGTTAAGAATTCTGAAAGCAATTCAAAAGCATATGAACATAGCACTACGCTGCTTACAAGAAAAGAGTGCTTTCGGAGTATGAAGTTCATTTTACAAGACTGTTCTTGGAAAATGACAGTGTGCACATAATCCTATTTCAGATGAAGAGAGCCCCAAAGCCTGATGCAAGAAACTGAGATTTGAGAACTCCATTTTGATGAAATTGTATTTATTCCTTTGATGTACTGAACTCTTAATAGGATACTAAGTGAATAGCAATGTAGTGTAAAAGAGTATGAGAACTGAACGTGATACATTCAGTAATGCTATTTTCAGCTGAAAAAAACAAACAAACCTGAAGAAGGGTTATGGCTGTGTGTTCAGCTTTGTATCAAAAGAGATGATCCCCTTGTGCTTTTAAATTGATTTGACATGCCCTAGGAAAGGAGATTTCTTTCAGCTCATCCGGCACGGTGCAAGTCATCCACTTTTATGGGTGGGCACTCGATTATGATTTCTTGCAAAATAAAGGTGATGGTGGACTTACTGGCTCTGTAAGCATACCTTTAATATACTTCAGAGTACTTATGGTCGTCTTTTGTGTCACGCTGCTGGAAAATGCACAGCAGACGCTCTGAGGGGAATTCTTACATCACTCTACAAACATAAGCAGTATTTGCTTTTATAAGCAGATTTTATTGCCAAAAATCTCCTCCCTTCCCAGCACATACTTCATAATATGTTAAAATGAGTAGCTGCATCTTGCTTTGAGATCTGAAAATGATTACAGCCAAATCTGGAGGTGAGGCAGGAAGAGATGGAAAATACTCCAGTGAAATGAAGGTTCTTGTCTGAAGGAGGTTCATTTGGGGCAAGGTTGTGGTAAAGGGACAAGAAAAAAACTTGGAAATCAGTTGGGAGCTCCACTGTTTATAATGCTTCTTTTTGTCTGACTTCCTTTGTTTTCCCCTTACTTGTATTCTTAGCGTGCAAGTTATACCTCCTCAAGTGTTTTTGCTTGATTAGCTCAGCTTTTGAGAGTAAGAGTTTGGGGGTGTCAAGGGTGTTCCTCTGTTTCTTTTTCTTTCTGTTTTGTTGGGCTTGTCTTGTAACATGACTTCATGACTTTCGTGCCTGAAGCTGCTAACATACAAAGCTTGTCCCTGGAAGGGTGTGGAGCAGGGAAAGCTGTGAAAGCATGCAGAGGTCTGTTCCAAAGCTAGCAGGCTGTTAACAGTGAGCTGTGTGTTCTGGGCATGCTTACATTTATCTTGAAACTGTATTACCCCACAGCAGCAACGTGTTAGTTAAATGGATAGCAAAACTGTTATGAAGTTTGTCAGATGCCTTCAGGTCTAAAGGGAAAAAAAAAAAAAAAANATCGAGCGGGGTTTTGTGCCTGACACTCCAGTTGGTGTCGCCCACTTCCTCCTGCAGAGGAAAGGTCTCAGCAGACAGATGATTGGAGAGTTTTTGGGAAATCGACAAAAGCAGTTCAACCGGGACGTACTGGAGTGAGTATTGTATGCGGGGAGGGGGAAGTTGTTTCTTCTCCAAGGAAGATGTTTCATCAAGCACTGAACATTTTGCGCGTTTCTCTGGATATTGCTCTAAAGAGGAGGAAACCGGACCCTAAGGACTGAAAAAGAAAACATGCACATAAGCAAATACGTATTTCTCTGCTCCCCAGCTAAGTTACTGTTTCTTTTATTGATTCTATGAGGTATTTACAAGGATTTATATTCTCTGTGGTTGTGTACATTCACTCCACATTTATGCTCTAATCTCACTGGTGTTAGAGTGTGTTATTTCAAAATCTTTTTCCTTGCTCAGGATCTCTAATAATTTACTGAATGAAACAATATAATATTATATGCAACATAAGGCTTCATCAGCAACGAAACATGAAAATAATTATTACAGCCAAATGGCTCAAACGTTAAACAGGGTTTTTAGTGGGTACAGGCATATGCTGACATGATCTAGGCAAGCTGTTCTTTTTCAAAAGATTAGATAAACAAAATCTGGGAGGAGGGTTGTATTTTTTCTTTTTTTTTTAAAAAAGAAATTTGAACCAGAAAACTAGACTTTTAGCAGATGGGTCATAATTTTCTAATCCTTATATAGAGAGTAGACCAAATATAAGTTGACCTCTTTGAAGAGGGTGTTCATTTAAAACACATTGCTTGGGAGATTTTTTGTGTGGTAAGCTGACCTGTAAACATGAATACATCCTTGTCCGGTTTTGTTCAAAGTATTGTATAAGAGATTTAGGTTAGAGAGTGAAAGCATCAAAACAAAAGAACAACAAAAACATTTTGAGCATTACAGAAGACAAGGAAACATTCTGACCATAATTTACCAGAGTATAGCAACAGCTATGCTGTGATTTGTGTCTGTCTATGGACACAGCCTTCTTGAGCACTGGATTTTCCTCCACAGTGTTGACACCTCCCAAAAGTTTTAAGATGATGGTGTCATTTTTGCACAGCAGTTACAGGTTGCTGTCAGTGGCTTCATACGGCAGACTTGCTGGTCGCATTCCGTACGGACTTGTTCACACAGAGAGTATGTACTTAGCCAAGGTCTCCTGCAGTGTCTGAAGTCTGCATAGTCATGTTCTCTTTATCATCATTATCATGGTATTGTTACCAAGGGCTATCATTTTATTAACCGTTGTTAACAAAAACTTAACAAGTGTGCCTGATCTTACTGCTTTCATGATTTCACTTGCTGTAGATCTAACCGAAAGAATTCGTTCCTTTTTTTTTTTTTTCATTACATAGCCGCTAGAGAAGTTTTGTTTACTGTTTTGAAATGTTTGCAGAGCAGTATCGATTCCCGTGAAGAATAGCCATGGTGGTGTACCTGCTGTCCCTGTAGTTCATTTTACAAAGATTGTCCCCTCCCCGTTACGCTGTTGGCCAGCGTGTTACTGGAGGTCCTTACTTGCTCTAATTACTATGGATTGACTCCAGCTTGCCTGCATATGTGCCATACATCTTTGAAGGGAAAAAGAGCTTATGAAAGCGTTACAAGAACATACAATGGGTGGAAGGACTGTGAACATTATTGCAGAATTGGTAGTAAGTTTTCAGGTGTGGATTGCAACGGGCTTGAGAAATAGCAGGCTTGTTTGATTCCTTGCACTTCAGCATAAAAGGAAAAATGCACAAGATGCAATGAATAAATTGCCATGGCAGTAACCTGTGGTAGGTACAATGGTACTAGAAAAACACGTGAGCTACTCTGATTTATCATTGCACAGCTATACATTTAAGAAAAGTCTTTTAAAACTGGATTGTGCTTTCTTTCCGTGGTCTCTGCATTACAGTGCTGTTACTTGCAGTGATCTGGTTATTTAAAAACTAAAAGCAAAATTTAAACAAAGGAAATTCATAGGCTTCTGATTTTAAAGTAGTCTTTAAACAAAGTATTAGAATGACAAAGCTCACAGTGTAGATTGTATTATACTGCTTTATGTTTGGTTTTTTTGTCAGCACTGTAATTTCAGAGCAAGAAGGTAATTATTCCTCCATAAATGTTAACTAAAAGATGTGATAAATGACGAGGAGATGAGGATTACAGTAAGAGTAGGAGCCTATCTAGACAAAGATGATTTTTTTTTTTCAGTATATAAGAAC